>JASFAX010007374.1:0-5000 GCA_030737875.1 Allium sativum
TAACCCCAAGGAGTTGTGGGTTTTTTTCTACCAATTGGGGCTTTCCCTTCCCCACCTCCATGGGGATGGTCTACAGGGTTCATAACTACTCCTCTTACTACAGGACGCTTACCTATCCAACACTTCGATCCGGCTCTACCCAAACTTTGTTGATTCACCCCAACATTACCCACTTGTCCGACTGTTGCTAAGCAGTTTTTGGATATCAAACGGACCTCCCCGGATGGTAATCTTAATGTGGCTGATTTACCCTCTTTTGCGATCAGTTTCGCTACAGCGCCCGCCGCCCTAGCTAATTGTCCACCCTTTCCAAGCGTGATTTCTATGTTATGTATGGCCGTGCCTAAGGGCATATCGGTTGAAGTAGATTCTTCTTTTAAAAACCCCTTCCCAAACTGTACAAGCTTCTTCCAAAGCATACGGCTTTCTAGATGTATATGATGATATCTAGACAGATGGATCTTTATCTTATATGAATCGTATGATGAAGTACCACAGGAGTGGATATATAGGAATCCAAATCTGCCGAATCACTCATGTATGATCTTCTACATCCTAGGTCTCCCCGTTCCATCATCTGGCTTATGTTCTTCATGTAGCATTCAGACCGAATGACTCTATGAAACTACGTCGATACTTCCACATATTACGGGTAACGTAGGAGACATCTCTATTTTTCCCCGGGGGGATCTTTATAATTACCACTGCTTAGCTTTCAATTCGCCTCTGACCATCAAATTAAATGTGAATAACCCGTCCTCCTCTCTTTGAAACAAGGGGCGCTTCCGGTTCTGTGCGTGCTTCAAACAATTTTGTCTTCTCCATATTACCATATCTCTAGAGTCAATAATTTTCTATGAGGAACTACTGAACTCAATCACTTGCTGCCGTTACTCAACAGTTTTCTGTTGAGGTCTATCCCATAGAGGTACTCAAATTGGATCAGTGATTGATTTCTAGGTTTCATCGTAAACCTAATTGGTTACTTCCAATTACGTAAATCAATAGTTCAAACCGCACTCAAAGGTAGGGCATTTCCCATTGATATAGGGACTTCTGTACCAGAAATAATGGTATCTCCAATTATAGTCCCTCTGGGGTGTAAAATATATCTTTTCTCGCCATCCCCATAATGTATGAGACAAATGTATGCATTTCGATTAGGGTCATATTCTATGGTTACGATTCTACCAGATATGTCTTTTTCATTCCGTCGAAAATCGATTTTACGGTATAGACGCTTATGACCTCCCCCTCTATGTCTTGCGGTAATGATTCCTCTGGCATTACGACCTTTACCACAATGATGCTGTCCACAGATCAAATTATTTCGTGGATTGGATTTCATTTTTCTGTCTATGGCTCTATTACGTGTGCTCGGGGTAGAAGTTTTGTATAAATGTATCGCCGTGTTATTAAGTATTTTGCTTTAAGTTCTTTTCTCTATAAGAGGTGGAATAGAATAACCCGGTTGAAGCGTAATGATCATACGTCTGTAATGCATTGTATGTCCCATAATAGGCCCTATTCTTCTACCCTTTCCTGGGAGTCGATGACTATTCATAGCTATTACCTTGACACCAAAGAAGAGTTCGACCCAATGCTTTATTTCTGTCCTAGTTGATCCTGATTCGACATTAGAAGTATATTGATTGTTCCCCAATAACCGAATACTTTTTTCTGTAAATACTGCATATTTGATTCCATCCATAACTCCATTTTCTTCCCTATGAGTTCCAGTATCGATAAGAATTCTAGTTCTTACTGTTCATATGGTATGGTATGAATATACCATACCAATTCGTTATGTATGGATGCTGAGATTCCATTGATACAGAGCCAATTCCAATAGACTTATTGAACGTTCCCATTGGCGTGCATCCAGCAGGAATTGAACCTACGAATTTGCCAATTATGAGTTGGGCGCTTTAACCATTCAGCCATGGATGCTTAACAGGGCTCATTGTACATCGTGAATAACCAAATTCCAATTGAAATGAAATCTTTAGGAGGAATCAATGAAAATCTTTAGGAGGAATCAATGAAACGATATCAATTCAAATCCTGGATCTTCGAATTGAGAGAGATATTGAGTGAGATCAAGAATTCTCACTATTTCTTAGATTCATGGATCAAATTCGATTCAGTGGGATCTTTCACTCACATTTTTTTCCACCAAGAACGTTTTATGAAACTCTCTGACCCCCGAATTTGGAGTATCCTACTTTCACGTGATTCACAGGGTTCAACAAGCAATCGATATTTCACGATCAAAGGTGTAGTACTGCTTGTAGTAGTGGTCCTTATATCTCGTATTACCAATCGAAAGATGGTCGAAAGAAAAAATCTCTATTTGATGGAGCTTCTTCCTATACCTATGAATTCCATTGGACCCAGAAATGAGACATTGGAAGAATCTTTTTGGTCTTCCAATATCAATAGATTGATTGTTTCGCTCCTGTATCTTCCAAAAGAGAAAAAGATTTCTGAGAGTTGTTTCATGGATCCGCAAGAGAGTACTTGGGTTCTCCCAATAAATAAAAAGTGTATCATGCCTGAATCGAACCGGGGTTCGCAGTGGTGGAGGAACCGGATCGGAAAAAAGAGGGATTCTAGTTGTAAGATAGCTAATGAAACCGTAGCTGGAATTGAGATCTCATTCAAAGAGAAAGATAGCAAATATCTGGAGTTTCTTTTTTATCCTATACGGATGATCCGATCCGCAAGGACCATGATTGGGAATTGTTTGATCGTCTTTCTCCGAGGAAGAAGCGAAACATAATCAACTTGAATTCGGGACAGCTATTCGAAATCTTAGGGAAAGACTTGATTTGTTATCTCATGTCTGCTTTTCGTGAAAAAAGACCAATTGAAGGGGAGGGTTTCTTCAAACAACAAGGAGCTGAGGCAACTATTCAATCAAATGATATTGAGCACGTTTCCCATCTCTTCTCGAGAAACAAGTGGGGTATTTCTTTGCAAAATTGTGCTCAATTTCATATGTGGCAATTCCGCCAAGATCTCTTCGTTAGTTGGGGGAAGAATCAGCACGAATCGGATTTTTTGAGGAACGTATCGAGAGAGAATTGGATTTGGTTAGACAATGTGTGGTTGGTAAACAAGGATTGGTTTTTTAGCAGGGTACGGAATGTATTGTCAAATATTCAATATGATTCCACAAGATCTATTTTCGTTCAAGTAACGGATTCTAGCCAATCGAAAGGATCCTCTGATCAATCCAGAGATCATTTCGATTCCATTAGAAATGAGGATTCAGAATATCACACATTGATCGATCAAACAGAGATTCAGCAACTAAAAGAAAGATCGATTCTTTGGGATCCTTCCTTTCTTCAAACGGAACGAACAGAGATAGAATCAGATCGATTCCCGAAATGCCTTTTTGGATCTTCCTCAATGTCCCGGCTATTCACGAAACGTGAGAAGCAGATGAATAATCATCTGCTTCCGAAAGAAATCGAAGAATTTCTTGGGAATCCTACAAGATCAATTCGTTCTTTTTTCTCTGACAGATGGTCAGAACTTCATCTGGGTTCGAATCCTACTGAGAGGTCCACTAGAGATCAGAAATTTTTGAAGAAAAAACAAGATGTTTCTTTTATCCCTTCCAGGCGATCGGAAAATAAAGAAATGGTTGATATATTCAAGATAATTACGTATTTACAAAATACCGTCTCAATTCATCCTATTTCATCAGATCCGGGATGTGATATGGTTCCGAAGGATGAACCAGATATGGACCGTTCCAATAAGATTTCATTCTTGAAAAAAAATCCATTTTTGGATTTATTTCATCTATTCCATAACCGGAACAAAGGGGGATACACGTTACACCACGATTTTGAATCAGAAGAGAGATTTCAAGAAATGGCAGATCTATTCACTCTATCAATAACCGAGCCGGATCTGGTGTATCATAGGGGATTTGCCTTTTCTATTGATTCCTACGGGTTGGATCAAAAAAAATTCTTGAATGAGGTATTCAACTCCAGAGATGAATCGAAAAAGAAATCTTTATTGGTTCTACCTCCTCTTTTTTATGAGGAGAATGAATCTTTTTATCGAAGGATCAGAAAAAAATTGGTCCGGATCCACTGCGGGAATGATTTGGAAGATCCAAAACTAAAAACAGCGGTATTTGCTAGCAACAACATCATGGAGGCAGTCAATCAATATAGATTGATCCGAAATCTGATTCAAATCCAATATAGCATCTATGGGTACATAAGAAATGTATCGAATCGATTCTTTTTAATGAATAGATCCAATCGCAACTTCGAATATGGAATTCAAAGGGATCAAATAGGAAATGATACTCTGAATCATATAACTATAATGAAATATACGATCAACCAACATTTATTGAATTTGAAAGAGACTCAGAAGAAATGGTTTGATCCTCTTATTTCTCGAACCGAGAGATCCATGAATCGGGATCCTGATGCATATAGATACAAATGGTCCAATGGGAGCAAGAATTTACAGGAACATTTGGAACATTTCGTTTCTGAACAGAAGAACCGTTTTCAAGTAGTGTTCGATCGATTACGTATGAGTCAATATTCGATTGATTGGTCCGAGGCTATCGACAAACAAGATTTGTCTAAGTCACTTCGTTTCTTTTTGTCCAAGTCACTTCTCTTTTTGTCCAAGTCACTTCTCTTTTTGTCCAAGTCACTTCCCTTTTTGTCCAAATCACTTCCCTTTTTCTTTGTGAGTATCGGGAATACCCCCATTCATAGGTCCGAGATCCACATCTATGAATTGAAAAGTCCGAATGATCAACCCTGCAATCAGTTGTTAGAATCAATAGGTGTTCAAATCGTTCATTTGAATAAATTGAAACCCTTCTTATTGGATGATCGTGATACTTCCCAAAGACCGAAATTCTTGATCAATGAAGGAACAATATTACCATTTTTGTTCAAAAAGATACCAAAGTGGATGATTGACTCATTCCATACTAGAAATAATTGCGG
>JASFAX010007375.1:0-2500 GCA_030737875.1 Allium sativum
GATAAAATCTTTAATGCTCCCCAAAATTCATGATTTATACGAAACAAATTTTCTAAAAATTTTAAAGATCTTATAAATTTTACATTATGAACTCTCCATTCGAAAATAGAAATTCTTTTTCTTGTATTATATTGAATAACCGTACGGTGAGAAATTTCGATCAACTTATTTCCTCGTTCTGACCTTCCAGTAAACAAGGGCTTTCTAAAGACCCCACAACATCAAATAATGGATATGACCAAAAATACCAAAAATTTTTGGTAATGAAGGAATCAGAATCTTGCTTTTCTTATTATTATATTACATTGCAAAATTACAAAAAAAAATTAGTAAAAATTACTTTTTTCAAGAAAAGACTTCATTTTCTTTTTAGTTTATTTTTGGGGCACTATGTCAACATAGTGTATGTGATAAAAAATAGGCAATCTATTTCCCTTTTCAAAAAAAATCTTGGAGATTGTGTAATGCTTACTCTCAAACTCTTTGTTTACACAGTAGTCATATTTTTTGTTTCTCTCTTCATCTTTGGATTCTTATCTAATGATCCGGGCCGTAATCCTGGACGTGAGGAATAAAAAAAAAGATTTTGAAAGTCTGAAACGATCGAGGGGAGCGGAGAGAGAGGGATTCGAACCCTCGGTACAAATAACTCGTACAACGGATTAGCAATCTGTCGCTTTAGTCCACTCAGCCATCTCTCCCAATTCAAATTGCAAATTTTTTATGTGGTGTGACAGGCGAAGTAAAAAAGATTGAAATTGAAAAACCTTACTTCCTTGATTTTCATTTTGTAAGAAAAGTCCATTCCCCCGGCCAGTACTTAACCAGGCCGGGTTATTACATTACTTCTGATGAATCAATCATTTCATGGATCAAATGATTTCATTTTTTATTTTTATTATATCAAATCAAAGATACTTGTTATTGAAGTTATTGAAGTGACAATAAAGATAATTTTTATCTCCATTCCAAGTGTAATTTCTTAGTATTAGTAATATAATACTATAGAAAACACTATAAAATATAATATAAAATATGAAAATGAAAGAATATTCAAATTAATAATTTTTTTTTAGTATTTATTAATTAGTATTAAGTAGTATTTTGAATTTTGAGTCTTTTTTCTCAATTTAGTTAATTATTTAACTGGAAAAAAGCACATACAGAAATAATATAATATAAAAAATGAAACACACATATGTTATAACATATATAACATAACTCTTTTATTTGTTCAAGGGACATTGAACATTTAAGATCCAATTAATCCGAGTTCGAATTCAAAAATAGGTCAGTTGAAGGGAAAGTAAAAAAAAAATGAGGAATTCGTCGTGGTTATAGCCCAGCTTCAATAATTCCTTCAATTTTAGACTGTCAGTAATGACTTATAACAATAACAAGTGAAAAATGATACTTTTTTCTTTATTATAACTTTATTAGAATTTGGTTTTTTTTACTTTCGGTACTTCGACTTCAAGTACCTCTGGTCGGGGAGGATGAAGTGTCAACGTTCAAGTTTTAATGAGTCTGATGCTATCTTAATAGCATCTCATTCCTTTGTTCGACAAAAGGTATATTCATATATAATAATGAATATGAAGCGGGTATAGTTTAGTGGTAAAAGTGTGATTCGTTCAATTAATAACTTAAAAAGTTAAGGGGTGTTTCGGGTTTTTCATATTCCGATCAAAAAAAAAACTTTATTTCCTAAAAAGAGTTTAATCCTTTTCCCCTCAATAGCATATTTGAGGAAAATAGAAATTCTCACGATTTGTATCCAAAATTCAATTTCAATTGAATAAAAGGGTTATAGAGTCACGAAGCATAATAAAAAAAAATTGGATCAAATCTTCCAATTAATATTAATAAATATAAGTAAAGGATCTATGGATGAAGATAAAAAACATAAGTGCATTTCCAATCGTAACTAGATCTTCAATTTTTGTCTTGTATAAGCTAAGATTAAAGCCAAATAGCTAGAAAATGGTAGTTTTGGTTTACTAGAACCATCAGCAAATTTTTTTAGCTCGGTGGAAACGAAATTAAATTCTTTTCCTCAGGATCCCTCGAGTGGAAATAGGGAACGAAGTAACTAGATTAGACGGATTTGAAATAATAGAATCCCCCTTCTCTAGAAGGATCATCTAGAAAGCGAGTGGCTTTGGGTGTCTTTAATAAGAAAAGCTGACATAGATGTTATGGATCTAATTTTTGTTTCTGGGAAGACATCAATTTTCCATAAAGGAGCCGAATGAAACAAAATTTTCATGTTCGGTTTTGAATTAGAGACGTTAAGAATGATAAATTAACGTCGACTATAACCCCTAGCCTTCCAAGCTAACGATGCGGGTTCGATTCCCGCTACCCGCCCCATATTCCTTATTCTATACACATCATCCATTCGAATATGCATTCTTTTTTTTTTTTTTACCTAAAAAAAAATTTGCATTTACAAAAAAAAAAAGATAAAGGGAAAATGCGAAAGAATGAAATAGGAATG
>JASFAX010007375.1:5000-25493 GCA_030737875.1 Allium sativum
TTCAAATCCAAAAATTTATCTTTTTTATACATAGGTCGTCGATTCGGCATTGATAATAAAAGAGCGCCCTTTTATTTATTCTAGTAAATGGTTCAAGTGATTTTATTGATATGAGTGTTATATATCAGAAAAATTACCAACTATTCGTTTTTAAACCATTTCAATATTAACGTAATGGTAGAAAGAGTACCATGTTGTGCCCGGACTTCAAACAGTTTAGCTTTAACCATGTTAATGGTCTCACTTTATTGGTTGATAGAGAATCAAAGTTGACTTACCAATAAAGAACGAAATGCTATAATTCTTACATATGATTTATTAATTTATTCAGAAGGAATTCGTCGAGATTGTACACTTTTTTCCTATTTATCTTATTCTAAAAAAAAAAAATATGTATATAAATAACACAAATAAATAAATATAAATAACACAAATAAATAAAGTGCAGCCGGTTGGGTCCAACCTATTCTTGAAATATACAACTCGCACACACTCCCTTTCCAAAAAAAATCAATACACCAAGCACTACACTTAGATTTATTAGATTTGTTGCTAAAATATCGGTATTAAACCCGAAACTCCCGGCAGATGGCCAGTGGCCTAAGGAAACGAAAGAATCGGTTACATTTTTCATATGCTCTCCTCTTATAGATAGGACTAACAAAGAACAGAGTTCTTTTTGTATCACTTGACTCGCCCTTTTTTGATTGATTTCTTTTTCTTAATTTTTTTCTTTGTTTTAAGTTTCCGATAAGATACTTATTAAGTTGGGTCCTAGGTCTTGTAGAAATTGCAAAACAGTTCCCCTGTTCCAACACTTCCTAAAAAGTAAAAATTCCGCCGTACTAACCGAAGGACGGGAAGGAATAAAGCGAGCAAATCCACTAATTCGTCATCCTCAAATCAGTCTTTCCCGGGGTATTGTTCCAACAAATACATAAATGTAGGAATGAAGTAGTGATATAATTCACAGAAGCAAACCGCAATGAATTAATAAAATAAGAAAAAGTGTGTAATGCACTTTTTTACATTTTCGTTCTAGGATGAAATTAAACAAAAGGATTTGCAAATAAAAGTGCTAATGCCACAACGAGCCCATAAATGGTTAAAGCTTCCATAAAAGCTAGACTAAGCAATAAGGTGCCTCTTATTTTTCCTTCTGCTTCTGGTTGTCTCGCAATACCTTCTACGGCTTGGCCTGCAGCAGTACCTTGACCAACTCCAGGTCCAATAGAAGCAAGCCCTACGGCCAATCCAGCAGCAATAACGGAAGCGGCAGAAATCAGTGGATTCATGATGATAGGTTCCTCGCACCAAAAAAAAATGGTTAATGATACAATCAACCTTATTTGATCACTAAAAAATATCGAATCGAAGTAACTAAAACTTCAAAAAAAAAATATAGGGATAAACCCTATATAACTAATATATATATACTATCACATATACATTTGTTTCTTTCATAACGGAAACCGCTCGCATTTTTTTTTAATCAGATTCTAGAATAATTCGTCGAAAAATATACAGGAACTGTAGCTGGATTTATAGACATTACATATAGACATATATCTAGTGTGATCTCCCTAACCCATCCTTCGTAATATCGTCTATCTTTCCTCTTAGAACTATAGTCATATATACATATGGATTTCTTATTTCTATCTATATATGTATCCGAACCAAGTATATTTTATTGAACCATGCATTGCCTCAGTCGGGGTAAGCTTAAAAAAAGAAGACTTTTTTGAAAACTAATCAATGATGACCCTCCATGGATTCCCCTATATAAGCCGCGGCTAAAGTTGCAAAAATGAGAGCTTGAATACCGCTTGTAAATAATCCAAGAAACATGACAGGAATAGGAACTACTGAAGGTACTAAAGAAACAAGAACAACAACTACTAATTCATCCGCCAATATATTTCCGAAAAGTCGAAAACTCAGAGATAAAGGTTTTGTGAAATCTTCTAGGATGTTAATTGGTAAAAGGATTGGAGTTGGTTGAATGTATTTTCCAAAATAAGCCAATCCTTTTTTGGTAAGACCCGCATAAAAATATGCCACGGACGTGAGTAAAGCTAAAGCAACAGTAGTATTTATATCATTCGTGGGGGCAGCCAACTCTCCATGAGGTAACTGTATGATTTTCCAAGGTAAAAGAGCTCCAGACCAATTAGAAACAAAAATAAATAAGAACATGGTTCCAATAAAGGGAACCCAAGGCCCATATTCTTCTCCAATCTGAGTTTTACTCAAGTCTCGAATAAATTCAAGAATATATTCAAAGAAATTCTGCCCGTCGGTAGGAATAGTTTGTGGATTCCGAACAGTTATGATAACTGACCCTAATAAGATAGCAATTACTACCCAAGAAGTGATAAGTACTTGAGCATGAATTTGTAAACCTCCTATTTGCCAATATAAATGTTGGCCTACTTCTACACCTGATATATCGTAGAATCCTTTGAGTGTTTTAATGGAACATGGTATAACATTCATATTGCCCTCTGACAGAAATAAAACTTAAAGAAAAAAAATTATTTTGATTCAACCATCTCTTTTTCAACTTATCTACTTTCATCATTAATCATATATTTAAAATACCAAGAAATCACATAACATAATATCCCATTTTATCTATTTTTAAAAATGCAAGACAAGATATAGTAACCAATCTAAGAAATCAAAATAATTAACTAATCTTATTATTCTTAATCATAACATAATCATAATCAATGACTTCTTATATAGCTAGAACAACCCTGACAAATTGCGGATACTAATTTGTTAAGAATCAATCGGATTGAAGCTATAACGTCATCGTTGATTGGAATCGAAATATCTGCAAGATCCGGGTCACAATTTGTATCGATTAAACAAATTGTTGGAATTCCTAAAATGACACATTCTCGAAGAGCTGTATATTCTTTTTGCTGATCAACGATGATTACAATATCGGACAACCCAGTCAGATATTTGATCCCACCCGGATATGTTTGCAAAGTCGATAATTTTCTCTTCAACATTGCTGCATCTCTTTTAGGGAGACGGCTGAGTTTCCCCATCTTTTGTTCTCCTCTTAAGTCTCTGAACTTATGAAGTCTCGTTTCTGTAGTGGACCAATTCGTTAACATACCACCGAGCCATTTTTTATTAACATAATAACATCGAGCCTTTGTTGCAGCTGAGACTACTAAATCCGCTGCTTTATTTTTGGTACCAACTATTAAAAAGGTTTTCCTCGACTTGCTGCATCAAAAACAAAATCACAGGCTTCTGATAAAAAACGAGCAGTTCTAGTAAGATTTGTAATATGTATACCTTTACGCTTTGCAGAAATGTAAGGGGCCATTCTAGGATTCCATTTCTTAGTACCATGATCAAAACGAACTCCCGACTCCATCATCTCTTCCAAATGGATGTTCCAATACCTTCTTGTCATTTTTCCCGCGCTTTCTCTTTTGTTTTAGAAATAACTAATTGTTCCTACGGAACCTTATAACGAGGTTGACCATTGATACATAGTCCGTAATTTTTATTTATTATTTACTTCATTTTTTTTTTTTATTTAATTTAACAAAACTAGAAAGGAAAAAGAAAAAATATCTGCTTAGGAATTATGAAATCGCGTAAATGAATTTTCTAATGTGTCATGGAAATTCTTTGGGCTACAAGAACAAAAAAATTCTCGATGGTGTAACAAAATATCTCTCATTTCCAACTTGAATACATTTTTCTTTTTTATTTCAAAATGAATGTTTTTGTCTTGCCTTGAATGGTGCACTAATTTTTTAAATCCGGTACCGATAGGGATAATTCCCCCCAGAACTACATTTTCTTTCAGACCCTTCAACCAATCAATACGCCCCCGTAGAGCAGCTTTTGCTAAAACTCTAGCAGTTTCTTGAAAACTTGCTTCAGATATGAAGCTTTGAGTATTCAGAGACGCCCTCGTTATTCCTAATAAAATTGCCCGATAACAGATCGCTTCGTCTAAAGCACGCCCTGCTCGTTCTGCTCGCAGCAATCCGATGAATTCTCCAGGCGAAAAAACATTAGACATTCCGTCTTCTGAAACTAACACTTTTGATGTTACTTGTCGTACAATAATTTCTAGATGTCTATTATGAATCTGCACCCCTTGAGATCGATAAACCTTTTGGATCTTATTAACCAAAGAGATATGGCTTTGGGCTATAGTTAGCTCAGCTCCAATTAAGAATCCCCAAGGAATTCCAAGAATTCTTGGTATACGTTCGTTCCAACCTTCGACTCTCCTTTCAAGGTTCATCGATATTGAACCAATCGAACGCACTTCTAAGATTTGCTCCACTTTTGGAAGTCCCTGCGTTATGTCACCAGATCGGGATTTTTCATATATAAATGTAACTAATGTATCTCCTTCAGAAAGGGTTTCTCCATAATGTCCGTAAACAGTCGCTCCTGGAGTAGCCAAATACGGCTTAGCTGATCTTATAACTAAGGAATCAACATGAACAATTAAAATTTGACCAGATTTTTTTATATGTGTCCCATATTTAACTAGACATAGATTTTCACAAATAAATTGTCCAATGCTAATTATTGTGGCTGTTTCTTCACAATAATTGTGATGTAAAAAACACCAATTCAAATGGGATGGATTCAAAATGATGGTATTGCATGGGTTGGGATTATAAATCCTTCTATTTTCATCTATTAAACAGTATTTAAGTACTTCAAGTACTTGGAAAGTCGCTTTCAAATTATCAAGTATCCAATATTTGTTTACCAAGATCTGATTATGAGTTATTAAATAGTAAGCTGAATAAAAGTTCACTATTTTAGATACAATAGTACCTAGGGGACCCAACAAATCCCTAATTAGAATTATGGGATTAAATTCTTTTGCTGTGATGTTATATTTTGAACCGTTGACTGGACATGGGCCAACTCGAGAACAATTGAATGATGACAAAATTATCAAAGCCTTATTTTGATTCAACAATGTACCAATAGTTGCTTGATGCTGAGTAACTACTGAAATCTTCACTTTCGCAAAAAAAGGGTTGATATTGGTGCAATCTAATCCATTATCGGGGATCAATCCCGAACCCGCCGTATCATACCTTTTTTCCACATATGAAAGACTAGACTTTACTAACTCAATTTTTATGAAATTTTGAATCAGATCATTTGCCCTTACCTCAACAAGAGAAGCATGAACTTCTTCTATAGAACCATTTTTTTCTTGGTCCCAATTCAATACTAAGCAAGCCCGAACTAATTGAATACTTGTGTGAAAAATTCCACGAATTGACTTTCCGTTTCCATAAAGGATATAATTGACAATTCTAAGTTGAACGTTATCTTTTTCCTGCAAGAGATCTTGAGTGAAAAGTTTTGCTAAATTTATCCCATCAGCTATTTCATATGTGATTACGGGCCGAATCAAAACAAAATACTTTTTTTTAATGGGTGTGATTCGTTGGACATAAATCCAATTTTTCAAATTTTTTTTTTTTGATTCCTTAGAATTTTTTTTTTTCATTCCCGGTGGTATTAAAATGCCGCTGTGTCTAGATATCTTATCTGTCTCTCCGGGAAAATGAATATCCCCAGAAAAAATTTTCAGTTCAATACTTTTTTTTTTTACCTCCACTCGTACTAATCCACCTACTTGGCTTCTTGTATTTGTATTTAAAGCGAGTTGTGTATCTACTTCAATGATACTATTGTTCCGGACCATTAGGTACGAAGATCCAGGTAAGATATGTACCTCTTCAGGAATAAAAAAAAACCGATCCACTTTCATTTTGTATTTTGGACTAAATTCTTTTACTCCTCGATACTCAATCAAATCTTCTTTTTTTACGATTGAATCCACCTCTATGGTCCCATATTTAGTAATTCCCGAACTGTTTCTTCTATATTGTGGATCGTCAAAATAAGCAAGAATACTATTTCTATGTAAAATACCATTTGTGGGTATTTCAATCGAAATACCAAAAGAGGGTATTAGTTCTTTCTCTCCTTCTGGATTATATTGTAATTGTAATGGAATGATAAATCCATTTCTTCGCCTTTTCGCCAAAAAATCAGAATTCTCTTGGAGAATCGAAGGATATATAAAATCCAAATGCCTATTGGAGATGATTTGATCAAGTCTTGAATAGTTAAAAATTTCCCTATCTTTTTTAACAGAAGGATCCAACAATTTATGCCTTACTTGATCATTAGTAATTGAGAAGTCAGAGATATATCTTTCGTCGACAGAAAAAGAATAAAAATTAATTTGATCTTGATCTTTGTGGAGTGAAAAAGACACTATACTGGATCCGCATGGACTTCCTGATAATAGCCATAAATGACTTGTTTTTGGTAATAGATGAACGTTACTATATGTATATTCGGGTGCATGATAGACATTGGTACTCCAGTGCATTTCTCCCTCTGATTCAGAATAAATATGTTTTCGGACCTTCTCTTTAAAATGAAAAGTAGACGTTCCAGTACGAATCTCAGCAATAACTTGTTCAGATTCTACATATTGATTATTTTGAACTAAAATCAAACTTTTGGGAGGAATATTTACACTATGTAGAATATCCCGACTCTCAATAGTTACATACAAGTCTATAGAACATAGAAAAGCAGGATGCCCGTGACGGGTACGTGTGGGATGAACCAAATACTCGTTGAACTTTATTTTTCCGTTAGAAGGAGCTCGTACATGTTCGGCAGTACCGCCCGTGAATACTCCACCCGTATGAAAAGTTCTTAATGTTAGTTGAGTCCCCGGTTCCCCAATTGATTGCCCCGCAATAATACCTACAGCTTCCCCCAATTCAACCAGATCGCCGTGAGTGGAACTTCTACCATAACATAATTGACAGATCCAAGATGTATTCCTGCAAGTAAAGGGGGTTCGAATATATATCGGTTGTGCTCGAAAAGTTATGCATCGATTGGCAAGTCCAATCCCAATATCTTGATTTCGAGTGGCAATGCAACGTATCCCCATATATATATCGTCCGCTAATACACGACCAATTAGGGTCTGGACAAAAATTTTTTCTGTCACCCCATTTCGAGGACTCACGGAAATACCTCGGATAGTACCACAATCTGTTCTACGTACAATAATGTGTTGAACTACTTCAACAAGTCTGCGCGTGAGGTATCCAGCATCTGATGTTCGTACAGCAGTATCCACGACTCCTTTTCGAGCTCCGTAGCAGGAAATTATATTCTGTCAAAGAAAGTCCTTCACGTAAATTGCTTTGAATGGGTAAATCAATCATTTGTCCTTGGGGATCCGACATCAATCCTCTCATACCTACTAATTGATGTACCTGAGATGCATTTCCTCGAGCTCCCGAAAAGGACATTAGATGAACTGGATTAGATGGATCAGTCATCCGAAAATTAGGATTCATTTCTTGTCTCAAATATTCACTTGTAGCATACCATATCTCAATGGATTGACGTAATTTTTCTACCGCGTGTACATTCCCATAATGATGGTGTTTCTCCAAAATAAAACTTTGTTGTTCAGCATCTTGGACTAACCATCCCTTAGACGGTATTGTTAAAAGATCATCAATCCCTAATGAAATAGATGTAGCCGTGGCTTGTTGGAAACCCAGAGTCTTCACTTGATCCAGGATATGTGATGTATATGCCATTCCGAAATGATCTATTAATCTGCTAATAAGTCGTTTCATAGCAGTTCCATCTATCACTTTATTGTGAAAGACCAGATCGGCTCGTTCTGCCATAAGTACCTCCATATTCCGCTGAGTAGGATTCGACAATGGACTTGAGTCAGTGATTCGAAAACTTCCTTTCCTCAATCTTGATTTACATAGAAATTAAGAAATTCTTATAATACCGATGAAATTGGATAAACCCGACTTACCAAGCAAGGAAGGACGTCTAATCGAATTTATTTATTTAGATAGCGTATAAATAGGCTCGACAAAACCCCTGTATGGCTTCTTCTATTTCTCGATAAAAAGAAACATGACCAACAGTAGTTCGAATGTATATACAACGGATTTCCTTTTTAATACTTCCTACTATTAGATAGTGTCCATAAATCTCATGATAAGTACCAAAAGATTCATATTGAACTTCGATGGGAACCTCTTTTGAGCCAATGACACGTTGATCTAGTCGCCACCGGAGCCAAAAGGGACTATCTAATTTGATTCGTTTCTGACGATAAGCCCCAAGTGCATCGTAGGAACTGCCAAAATATGATTCTTTTTCTTTCGTATACTCATAGTTATTATTATCAACTGTTTTATTTTTGTAGTTCGCACAATTATATGGATTATACCTATTTTCACAAATACCCCGCCGATTTCCCATCGTTAATACATAGAGTCCGATAAGCATATCTTGACTTGGTACAGAAATGGGATCCCCAATAGCTGGAGACAAAAGATTCATATGAGAAAACATAAGTAAGCGGGCCTCCGCTTGAGCTTCCAAAGATAAAGGTACATGAACAGCCATTTGGTCCCCATCAAAGTCTGCATTGAAGCCCTTACAAACTAATGGGTGTAAACAAATAGCGCGCCCCTCCACTAAAATGGGTTGGAACGCTTGTATACCCAATCTATGCAGGGTAGGTGCTCTATTCAACAATACAGGATGCCCCTGCATAACTTCTTGAAGTATTTCCCATACAATCGGTTCTTTTTCCCGAATTTTCCTTTTCGCAATCCCGATGTTAGAAACAATATGTTGTCTAATTAGACCACGAATTACAAATGTTTGGAAAAGCTCTATTGCTATTTCTCGAGGTAACCCACATTGATGTAATGAAAGTGAAGGACCGACGACAATGACGGAACGTCCCGAATAATCGACCCGTTTACCAAGCAGAGTCTCACGAAATCTTCCTTCTTTGCCTTCAATTACATCTGAAAATGATTTGTAAACTTTATTATGACCATCCCTCATTGGTTGTCCGCGTATCCCATTATCAAGAAGTGTATCCACAGCCTCTTGTACTAATTTTTCCTGACACATTACTAATTCTCCTGGCGTAGACCTACTTGTTGCTAATAGATCAGTAAGAGTATTGTTCCGATAGATAACTCTTCTATAGAGTTCATTAATATCTGAACTCATTAGTTTACCCCCATCTATCTGAATGATTGGTCTCAACTCAGGAGGAAGGACTGGTAATAGACATAAAACCATCCATTCTGGTTCTACATTTGTTCGGATAAAATGTTTAGCTAATTCCATGCGTCTAACCAAAAAATCCTTTCTTCTTCGAATTTTTCTATCTTCCCATTCGTTTCCAGCGGATTCTTCGTCTCCTAATTCCTTCCATTCTACCAATGAATTTTCTATAATAATTCGCAAATCTAAATCGGCTAATTGTTCTCTGATAGCACCTGCTCCTGTAGAGATTTCTCGGTTTCGAAATATCTCAAAGCCTTGGGTAGTAAAAAAAAGCGGGATGCTGTATTTCCAGGATTGGATTTCATACTCGAATAAGCCCCGTAATCGTAGGAAAGTGGGTTTTTTAGCTATGGGCCTAGCAAAAGAAAAATTTAGATAGGTTCCTATAAGATTGGATTCCCCCTTTTAAAATCGGACGTGAAGGTTTCCTCTCATCCGGCTCAAGTAGTTATACCAAATAAAGAAGGGAGTTTTTTTTACTTTGTTCGATAAAAAGAAAAGCCTACAAAGAACTACTCTTTACTCAAGTTCTCCATCCAGTAAGGACTTTATTAATTCATTTTTTTTTTTTTTTTACTTTCACTTTTTAACTTTCTGAATTTATTATTTACGACAAAATACAATTTAAATGTGAAATTATTGAGTAGTCTACTTCCCTTCAAATAATGAAAATTAAAGGAATAACTTTGGGACTCGTAAGGGATTTACTTGTCTATATATCGTTTCATTCCATTCGATCTTTTAGGTCCCTACTTACCTCGATGGCTATGTCATTATGCCCCTTGAAGCATATATGCGATAAATAGACTTCTGTAACCATGTCATATTTACTTGCTTTAACGGAACCTCTCTCTAAAAGAAATGGAATGACGCATTCCACTAAAAAATCTTTTTTTTCACGAGGTATAACTAGCAATTCCTATTTAGCTGTTACGGAATTGACCATGGATCAATTCCCCCTTCATTTGGGAATATTGAATACACCCAGAATTCTGAGCTTCATGTTATTCCTTCCAAGAACCATGTCAGAGTCGGGGGCATCCCAATCAGATTGAATGGGATGACAGTTTAGTAGTGCAAATCTGTAAAATGCGAATTTCGATCAAATCACACATCGCAATATACTAGGCCTTCTAATTCCTTAAGGGGTTTATCTAAAAGATTCGCGATATAACTAGGAAGGCGTTTCAAATACCACACATGAGTTACTGGACATGCGAGTTTGATGTATCCCATTTGATATCTTCGTATACGAGAATCAACAAATTCCACCCCACATTCTTCACAAAATTTCGGGTCCTCTTTTTCCGCTCCGATCACTCGATAATTTCCACAGGCACAAATTCCACTTTTTATGGGTCCAGAGATTCTTTCACAAAACAATCCATCTTTTTCCGGTTTATTGGTTTTATAATGAAAAGTATAGGGCTTTGTCACCTCTCCAACTATCTCCCCATTTGGTAGGATTTTGTTGGCCCAAGCCCTTATTTGTTGAGGAGACACTAATCCAATTCGAAGTTGTTGATGTTTATACCGGTCGATCATAGAATAGAAATTCTGATTCATTCGGATCAAACTTCCTTCCGATTAATCTTAAAATTCTTTTCAGATACAAGGAAATGGTTCAGTTCCAGAGCCAAAGATCGTAGTTCTCGAACGAGTAATCGAAAAGATTCTGGGGCATCCTCAGGATTAGGTACTGTTCCTCCAATGATCGTAGCACCAAGTAATTCTTGACGAGCTTTAATATGATCAGATTTATAAGTAAGCATCTCTTGTAAAATATGAGCAACACCAAATCCTTCTAGAGCCCAAACTTCCATTTCCCCTACTCGTTGCCCCCCTTGTTTAGCCCTTCCTCTAAGGGGTTGTTGTGTAACAAGTGCGTAATGCCCACTCGAACGTCCATGGATTTTATCATCAACTTGATGAATTAATTTTAGGATATAGGACCTGCCTATTAGAACAGGTTGTTCAAAAGGATCTCCTGTTCTTCCATCAAATATTCTGCTTTTTCCCGGAAACTCGGGTTCAAATACCCATGGGTTTTTTGTTTGCTTACTGGCTTCATATAATTCGGAAAACACTAGTTTTCTCGAAGCCTCTTGCTCATATCTCTCATCAAAAGGTGCTATTCTATAATGTCTCTTTAGTATATCCCCTGCTAACCCGAGCGAACATTCAAATATCTGTCCTACATTCATTCGTGAGGGTACTCCTAATGGATTGAAGACCATATCAACAGGTGTTCCATCTTGCAAGTAGGGCATATCTTGTCTAGACAAAATTTTCGAAATGATACCTTTATTCCCATGTCTTCCAGCTACCTTATCACCCACTTTGATTTCACGTTTCTGTAAAATATATACACGAATCCTTTCTGGATTATAGCTGGAACCCGTCTTTTTCTGGATCCATCTCACATCAATAACTCGACCTCTTCCGCCTATAGGTAGTTTTAGAGAAGTTTCTTTTGAAGTGGATACCTGAATGCCAAGTATGGCTCGTAATAATCTATCCTCGGGGGCATACGAGGATTCATTCGCTGTCTGAGGTGTTAATTTACCTATTAAAATATCGCCGGTTTCTATCCAAGATCCCAGCATTACAATTCCATTTCTGTCTAAATTTCGGAGTAAATGAGCCTCTAAATGGGGTATTTCCCTAGTAATTCTTTCGGGACCTTGACTTGTCACATGAGTCTGAATTTCATATTTCCGTATGTGAAAAGAAGTATAAATATCTTCAGACACTAGCCGTTCGCTAATTAGTACTGCGTCTTCAAAATTGTAACCTTCCCATGGCATATAAGCGACTAATACGTTTTTTCCTAAAGCGAGTTCCCCACCAACTGTAGCCGCCCCGTCTGCTAAAATTTGCCCCTTTTTTATACATTTACCCTGCTGAACCTGAGGTTTTTGATGCATACAAGTATTTTTGTTGGAACGTTGATACATAACTAATGGAATGCTTATAGTGTCCCCATTACTTGATAAAATGATCTTGTGAGTATCAGTATAAATGATCTTTCCTTCGCATTCAGCTATAACAGACACTCCCGAATCTAGAGCCGTTTGGCGTTCCAGCCCAGTTCCAACAATGCACTTCTCGGATCGAGAAAGAGGAACTGCTTGGCGCTGCATATTAGAACTCATTAAAGCCCGATTCGCATCATTATGCTCAATAAACGGAATGAGGGAAGCTCCAATAGAAAAATATTGGAAAGGAAAAATACTTCTAAAACGAATCTGTTCCCATGCAATAGTCAAAAATTCTTGACGGTATCGAGCCGGAACAACTTGTTCCTCTTGAACACCCCAATTCAGGGCCAAAGAATTTCCTGCGGCTACCATATAATATTCATCTCTATTTGGTGATAAATAAATTATCTGTGCCTCTTTTGATCTCTCAGACATTTCATAAAGCGGACTCTCTATAGATCCCCAAGGACCAATCCTCACATGAATAGCTAAAGATCCAATAAGTCCAACATTGATTCCTTCAGACGTGTCAATTGGGCAAATACGCCCATAGTGGCTCGGGTGTATATCTCGTATCCGAAAGCTAGCAGTTCGTCCCGTCAATCCTCCAGGACCCAAATAACTCAATTTTCGCCCATGAACAATTTGTGTCAATGGATTAGTTCGATCCAAAACTTGAGATAAAGGGTGTAGGCCAAAAAAGGATTCATAAGTGGTTGTTAATGAAGTTGAAGTTACCAAATTTTGAGGAGTCGGTATCAATTTATGTCGGATTGCTCCACATATAGTTCCTCGAATCGAATTTTCTAAACGAACAAGAGCTAATCCGAATTGATCTTGTAACAGATCTGCTACAGAACGAATACGTTTATTTTTCAAGTGATTCATATCGTCAAATGTACCCATTCCAAATTTAATTCCGATCAAATGATCCGCAGCAGCCAATAGATCTCGTGGTAACAAAAATGTATTGTTCTGAGGTATATCAAGATTCAGTCTCCGGTTCGTATTTCGTCGACCAATCCTTCCTAATTCACATTTTTGTTGAAAAAATTTCTTTTGTAATTCCTTACATAGGGACTCAGAAAATACCGGATCCCCACCGACACAAGCAAATTGTTGATAAAACTCCAAAATGGCATTTTCTTTGGATCCAATCTTCTTTTTCTCCTTATCATTCGAGAAAGACAAGAAAATTTCAGGGTAACAAACATTATCTAGAATTTCTCTTAGATTTGAACCCATAGCTGATGATAAAACTAGAATAGATATTTTTTGTTTCCTACTTACACGTGCCCATATCCTTGTTCTTCTATCAATTTCTAATTCTGATCTTCCTCCCCAATCTGATATTATAGTGCTGGTATAAACAGCATTTCCGTTATGATCCAATTCTGAACGATAGTAAATACCGGGACTTTGCAATATTTGATTGATCACAATTCTGTATATTCCATTTACTATAGAGGTTCCCAGGGAATTCATTAGAGGAATATTTCCAATAAAAACAGTTTGTTGTTGCATATCCCTACCGGTTTTCCAAATTATTCCCGCGGGGACATATAATTCAGAAGAATATGTGAGTGATTCATACACAGCATCTCTTTCCTTTATCAGGGGTTCCACCAATTGATACCTTTCCACAAATAATTGAAATTCCATTTCTTGATCTCTATCTTCAATTTTTGGAAACTTATGAAATTCTTCCGTTAAACCCTGATTAATGAACCTACAAAATCCCTCAAATTGTATCTGACTAAATCCAGGTATTGTGGACATTCCCTCATTTCCATTCCGAAGCATCTTAATCTTAAGTTTCCTATTTATTTTTATTGAAAAAATTCAATTATTGATTCACTATTCATTGACCCATATGGATCGACCTAGCAATACAATAATAGAGAATGTATATTCTGTTTACTGAATCACATAAAATTTTAGTCAACTCCATATATCTATTTCAAATTCAAACGTATGAACGGAGATGGAACGGCGGAATAAAGAAAATTTTTGGAGCAGGTTCAAATTTTTGACGGGTTAAATTGATAAAATATTTTTGAAAAAAAAAATTCTGTTACTTACACTTATGGAGCCTTGTTCAAAATTGGTACAACTTCTACCTAACGTATTAGTATGATATTACGATCCGACGGGATACCACAAAAAGGAATGATTGAGATTGAATCTCCTCTTTATATCTATATAAATGAAATAAAGACAGAATAATCAGAAGTAGTATAGAGTTTTCCCTTTTTTAACACAAAAAATGGAATTTCATGCTCCAAAAAGAATTGGCAGATTTTTTGGTAGGGAGGGAAATTTATAGAATACGCTTGAATTGTGTAACTTAATATAAATATACTAAAAAAAATATTGTATTTATTAAGTACATGTTGATACGGCTATCTATATATCACATCCTTTCTTTCACTTTCTAGAGCAACATTAACATGGATCACACTCCACCAAAATTCGTATTTTATATTCAATATTTCAATTTATTTATTCAATGAAAAATTGAAACATGAGAATTCTCTCTAGGGATATGTACATAAGAGAGAGACCCGTCTCGGTATCTGGGTAACAATTTGTGTTTTGGGGTTTACATATACACATATATATTGTTATAATTGAAATAGAAAAGTATTTTTTATTGAAAAAAAAAACATGAGATTAGTCATAAATCGGTCATAAATCAATTTTCTTTTCACTAATTTCAATTTAAAGACTAATTTAAAGTAAATTGTTAATGGTTCCAATTTGCCCTGAATTTTTCAGTCTGTCGCCAGAATTTGACTCTCAATAGAAAAGAAACGAGAAGGGAAATTATTAACTGATGTATATTTTGAGATATAATAAATCGAAGAAAATAATAGAAACCAGATAAAAAAAAATGTGTTTTTGAGGATTGATTAAGTACAACGGGATTCAAGATAAAAAAAAGAGTTAGTAGTAGAAATAGAATATGGCTACTATTTTTATCCATTTTATTTTGGATCGAATTTGGCGGCATGGCCAAGTGGTAAGGCGGGGGACTGCAAATCCTTTATCCCCAGTTCAAATCCGGGTGTCGCCTGATCAACCAAAGATTTTTGATTTCTTATTCTGCCGATCTAATTCGATGAATTATTGCTCCGCAAGAAGTGGAGGCAAAGAACTAAGATCGGAAATCTCGATATACAAAGATTCCTAAGAGGCACCCCATTTTTACTACTAGAATAAAAGATTATATAAAAGACTAGCATATCAAAATAAATCTCTTAAACAATTTTTAATTTTAAGTAGCGTCTCGTGATTCTGTTGGGTATTAAATTAGATTGGATACAATGATAGGAAATAAATTTAGGGCTTGTAGAAAGGCACGAAGATACTTTGTAGTTAAACTCACGAAAGGCTATGAGTGCTCAGACATAGAATCAGAATAGTTGGTCGACTCTTATAGTATAGAGTAAAGGTAAAGTAAAAATTGAAAAAAAAAAAGAATATATGTTTGTAGTAATAGTGGCAGTGGGTTCTACCGATTCTTTCATAGAAAGACAGTAAGCTTAGATCAAATAGAAAATAGAGTGATATATAGTTGTGTATAGAAAAGGCGCGTGTATCATCTTGTACTTAATACTTCCTGATTCTACCGGAAATCTTAAAATATTGAATGAAACTTGTTGCAAATGTATTCATTGAATTGATTTGGTTCATCAATAGTCTTAAGTCAGAATACTATTTTGACTCTGTGCCATTGATTCCACTATGATTATTAAATAATAATCGAATAATTCTTTCATAGAAATAAGGGACATAATTCACATGGATATAGTAAGTCTTGCTTGGGCTGCTTTAATGGTCGTCTTTACATTTTCTCTTTCACTTGTAGTATGGGGAAGGAGTGGACTCTAGTGTTGTGGACACTACAAATACGAAATTGAGTAATCGGTTGCTCAATCGAACTGTATCAATTCTTTATTAATATTAATCGTTTTGCGAAGCCTTGCCTTAAAAAAAAGTATTCAAAATTGTACTGGAATAGAGTAATAAATCATTATCATAATTGTATTTTGCAACTCAAATCTACGCATAATATAAGATTATTTCCAACCTAATTTTTACTAAATAGTCTATATTTTATTTTTTTTTTTTCTTTTAGAAAAAAAATTAGGTTATTATGACACTATATTTTTTTTTCCACTGTAAGCGAAATGATTAGTGATTGTCCAAAGAGACCCTACACATAATAAAACTAGATCTTTCTTCCGTTAGGCTATTTACGTATCACACATTTCACATTTGTTTTAAACTTCTAGAAATTATACTTTTTTGACTCATGTTTTGTTTAAACATGAAAAACGGACAAGTTTACTCTAACCCCTTTTCCAAATCCGAAGAAGTTATCATATAACTACGCGGATCATCCATTAATTGTTCAATCAATGACTTCTTGAGATGAAAAAAAGAAATAGAATTAAAGTTTTATCTTATCTATTTTATCTTATCTATATGTACATCTACTATATACATATTGAAATTTTATCTATATGAAGCCCATATTAATATTAGTATACAATACTAGCTAGCGTGGTAGAAAGAACTATATATTATAGTTCTTTCTACCACACTAGCTTAGATACTTAATAAGCTACTTCTGTTCTGATTCCAGCTCAGCGCAATCATTTCATTTAAGACTTACAGTTTGAATTCTTTTCTTTCATTTCTTGAATCATTGAATTGAATTGAACTGCTAAGAACTGATAATTCAAATTAATCATTTTGGCTAACTGTTTTTACATAGATAATAAGTAAAAAAGCAGTAGGAATTAGAATGAACAGTGCAGTAGCAATAAATGCGAGAATATTGACTTCCATAATCTAATCTTTTTTTTTTCGCAATAACTTAACTCGGGATCTAATCCCATAGAGATGATAAATTTGATTCCTGTAAATTCAATGGGATAAATTGTATCTTGATGATACTGAATCAGATCAATATTATGAATAAAAATTTCTGATCTATCAAATCAATTTCTCGTTGAGAATTGAATAGTATAACATAAGGAGATCTTTTATCCATACAAAAAACTATTTTTGATTAGATCATAAATACCTATCATTAGGTTTTCATCCTTTTTCCACTTGTTCTTTTCTATAACCTAGCATCTTATCTTTCTTATACAATTCTTCTACTTATACATATACATAGGATTTTTTATATAGAATTATAAGGTATTATATAACCGGTATTCTCTAGGGCATACAGAGAGACGAACAGTATAAATATAAGTGAGATGTAAAAAAGGTAAGGTTAAGTCTAAAAAATCGACTATTCAAGCTTTACCTTTACTAAGAATAAGAAAAGAAAGGGGCCCCACTTGGTTTTGTTGGTCTTTTATTTTATGTTATTTTATTAGTATACTCTTTGTTTTGTTGGATTGGAACGTATACATCAAAAATTCAATGTAAAATTGGAATGAGAATGAAATAAATTGTTTCAAATCGGTGCTAAAAAAAACTTAGATTTCGAAAAGATGTGCTTTAACCTAAAAGGTACTTTGCCGGAAAATTAACTTCTATGAAGATTTAGTTCATTGTATATCATATAATAAACAAAGCTATTTTGTGTCTGTACCCCCCAAAAATCTGAGCACTCTATTCCATTTCATTTATCAAGAGCAGAATGATTGAAAAAAAAGAGTATTGGTATCTCTTAAACTTTTAATATTGAATATAGCAATAGTACCAATTGTACTAAATCCACATATATTTTTCCTTATCAATTAGTACTGGGGAAGAAAAGGAACTTCCCATATTTATCTGATGAGACATGCGAAACAAAAGAAATAATCTCCACGGTGTGAATTTGTTTGATTCCATTTTGCTCTTCGTCTTCCCTTTCGCAAAAATAGAGAAATGAATTTCTCTATTCATGAGATCCTAGTTCGGGACTGACGGGGCTCGAACCCGCAGCTTCCGCCTTGACAGGGCGGTGCTCTGACCAATTGAACTACAATCCCGGCGAGGTGTATAGCATATATATACTTAGGATTTCATAAGAATATCCTACTCGTCATGTTGGAACGTAACAGATATGCGAATGCTATATTGATATTATATCCACATAAACACGGGCTTTAGTGAAAGTGAGACAGATTATTAGTAACTAGTGATTTTTTATTTTATTATTAAATAAAAATAATCAATCTTTTAATGAGATGAAAAAAAAGATAGAGAAAAATTTTTCTTTATTTCTCTACGAAGCAGGCATTTCCCTTTCTTTTCTATAGGATAAATTAATTATATCTTACTCATGGGACGGGGTGAATTCTTGGGCCGAGCTGGATTTGAACCAGCGTAGACAGTCGTCAACGAATTTACAGTCCGTCCCCATTAACCGCTCGGGCATCGACCCAGGAAGAATTCTTTATATGCTTATTGATAATCTATGATCAACTTCCTTTCGTAGTACCCTACCCCCAGGGGAAGTCGAATCCCCGCTGCCTCCTTGAAAGAGAGATGTCCTGAACCGCTAGACGATGGGGGCATATTCGCCCGACCGTCATCATACTATAATGATAGTATGAATAGTTTTTTGGAATTGTCAATATAATCTAATGGTATGGCTAGATTTGAACAGTCTTTTTATATTCTGATTCTATAGGATTTGACTTTGAATTGAACGTTTTTTTTTTCTTCAATTTTAACTCATTGCTTCGTTTCTTGTTCAGATAAAATATGCCTATCATTATCTCACATTAAGTTAGAAAATTAAAAAACGAGAAAAATTTTATCCCTTTTCTAGGTAAATAGAATTTATTTTTCCATTATTTCCTTATGAGTCTACTGCATAGATACATATATGCAGTAGACTCATAAGAGAAAATGGCTAAGTCATGAATTGAGCAGGCCCTTTTAACTCAGTGGTAGAGTAACGCCATGGTAAGGCGTAAGTCATCGGTTCAAATCCGATAAAGGGCTTTTTTCATGAAACTCGAGTCTTTGTCTTCGTTTTTCATCGAAAAATAAGGATATTTTTGATAATAAAAAAAAGGCAAACACTATTGTATTATTTATAATATAATGAGCTCTTATTATTTGATTTTGAGTTTTAATTAATAATTTAAAAGTTTGAACATTTAATTATTATTATGTTGACTAATTGAACTTAGTGGGTGGGGGCTTCTAGCCTGTAGTGACATAATAGTCCTTTTTATATCTTATTATTATTTATTTAAATATTCCAGGAAACATAATATAAATATTCTAGATATCCAACCCCTATTTATTAATCACAAACTAAAATATTTCTACTTCCCTATTGTTCCCACCAAACCTACCACAAAAATGGTAACTAAAAAAAAATAAGTGGACCTGACCCATTAAATCATGACTATATTGGCTATTCTGATATTTAAATTCGATATATATTAAATTGTAGAAAGCGGGTTTTTTATTTCCTTTTTTAGTTTCTTAGATCACAAAAGACAAGAATTTGTCGATATTCATGATTTGATTTTCTTGTTAATAGACGCTCTATAGGAATAAATCGCTATTCTTTTCCGATACATATAATATATATATATAAAATATATTGAAAAATGGATTTTCAATATCTTTCCTTGATTTCAAAATCTGATTCCCATATTGTTTTGTTGTTTTATTTCAGCAATGCAAATAGATAACGAAAGCGAGAAAGGGGCCTTCAGTTCCAGTTTATCATTAGTTCATTTAATATTTCATTTAGGGGCAAGGAAAAAAGAAATTTTCCTTTTTTTGTTGGACTCGTTAAAAGATATATTCTGGAATCTGAGTTACAGGACAACTTAGGGTTCAAATGGTTATTATAGTAAAGACTAGTCGAATTGCACTCATGGATTTACCTAGGTCGGTTTATCAACCAATAGAAAAAAAAAAAAAGAATTATTCTTTTTTTTTTTCGAAACCCATTGTATTCTAAAGGGCATGGAACAACGAATCGTCCATACATAATTGAACTATCACATGCCCTGAAAATGAGATGACGTGTTCGGAAATGGTTGAAGTAGTTGAATAGGAGGATCACTATGACTATAGCTCTTGGTAAAATTACCAAAGAAGAAAATGATTTATTTGATATTATGGATGACTGGTTACGGAGGGACCGTTTTGTTTTTGTAGGCTGGTCCGGCCTATTGCTTTTTCCTTGTGCTTATTTCGCTTTAGGGGGTTGGTTCACAGGTACAACTTTTGTAACTTCATGGTATACTCATGGATTGGCCAGTTCCTATTTGGAAGGTTGTAATTTCTTAACTGCTGCGGTTTCTACCCCTGCAAATAGTTTAGCACATTCTTTATTACTATTATG
>JASFAX010007376.1:0-25480 GCA_030737875.1 Allium sativum
ACAGCGAGGGTCCGGATTACGGAGTTGGTCATCAGGAAAGCGATGAAATGTCTTCAGAAAATGAAGTGTCCCTAGGCTTTGAGGAGGAAGGAGGGATTGGTGACAACCGAGCACCCGATGAATTTGACTCAGCCATTATATTGGAATCACCTCCAGATTCCGTAGAATCAACAATTGACAATGACCGACTCGTGAGAATTTGCCTGAAATACGGAATAATGAAGAGAGACACCCTAGTGCCCTCACGTTCTGACCGTCCACATAACCCTCCAGAAGGATATATGACGGTCACTCGTCTGATGTGCATGGTTGGCGCCATTCCTCCTTTCTCGCCTTTTATCGTCGACTTCTTAAGACAAATGCGGATTGCCCCCATGCAGTTGCATCCCAATTCCTATGCCTATCTGCATACCTTATTCATAGCATATCGTGAAATTCTAGGCGTGGAGCTTACGTTTGACGATGTTCATTTCTTCTATAATTTCAAACATCGGACTAGGGAAACCCCTTCTTTCTGTTACTTTGAGTCGGTCCCGAAGAGGAAGATAATCTCTACACCGTTTAGCAGCAAGGCTGGAGATTCCAGACTGGAGTGGTTCTATATAAAGCAACAGTCTGGATGCGCCAGAAGATGGACAAAATCAAGTAAAGCACTGATTTTCTGACCCTGGACTCTATACACTCGAATCATCACCCTGACCTGTTTTTTCCTTTTTACTTGCAGTCGATAATCCCAAACAGGTATCAGACCAAGTGTTCTTTGATCGAATGCACCGTCTCCTCAATGGCGACCAAAAATTCCTTACTATTGACGAGGTTCTTAAAGATGAGTACCTTCATTCTCACGGGCTGCTATCCGTCTACCGTAGTATCGGTCATGGGACAGTCCCTTATGCATATATTCCTCCAGTGGAAACAGTTCCAGAAATGGGAGAAGGCTCGGGAATCCCTGCAGCTTCTCTTCAAACTTCACCCTCTCCCTCTTCCACTCAAGACGACGAGCTGGCTAATCTGGCCAAAAAACATCGTGAAGGGTATGTTGCCCCCGAGGAAACTACCTCGGCAGACAAATCAAAATCTCCCCAAGGGTCGCCACTTCACGCTTCGGAAGGGGATGTTCCTAGCGCCGACGAGCACATATTTCAGGGTTTGGGGGATCTCCCTTTACCCGAGACTATATACACTTCGGAAGATTTCAGAAAGGACCCTCTAGTCTTCACTTCTTCTGAGGAGACTACTCCTGCTAAGGCCAAAGAGCCTGCCCGCACCACTTTAGCTTCAGACTCGGGTTGGTTGGGGGGACACATACACCACATAGGATGCACTTTGCACCGTAGCACTAGCATTCATTGCACTTCTTTTTCCATGGATCCGCTGATTCTAAACTTCGTTTAACTTATTGTGTAGGTACAATGTCTCGATCTTCTTATGACATAAGAAAGCTTCGCCGCAGCATGTCTAATCCTCCCCAGGATGCCGAATATAACCGCCGGGATGACCGCGGCAGGGAGGAAAGGAGACCCTATGATCCTTATCGATCTCGATCCTCACGCTCCCGCTCACCAGTTCGACCGGAACAGGAAAAATACAAAAGCTATCAAGGTTGTAGGGAGGAGGATAGACCACAATCTAGGGATTCCACTTCCTCCCATGAAAAGCGAAGCAGAGAGAAAACACCTCCAAAGGAAACTGGGTCTAGAAGTAAGCAAAAAGTCCCTGCTACTAAGCGACCTCGGACAGACAAGGGTTCTACAGAATCTTCTTCGGGAAGGGACGCTGAACTAACAATCCTAGCCCCTCCTCCACCAGATGCGGGAACCGCCGTAAGGCTGGCATACTTAAAGGAGCAATTTCCCGAGCACTACTTCGAGACTCTGACCTTTCTACCTTCCCTTGAACCTATTTCTTCTAATTGGGCAGAGGAGGCCAGAGCAAAGATTGATTTGGTGGAAAAACAATACACCGAAATGTTCAAGTATTCCCGCACTCTTTCCAGAATCATTCGCACGCTACTGACAAATGCTGACTCAATGCACAAAACTGCAGAGGAAGATGCTAAAGCCCTAAAAACCTTAGGAAAAAATTTAGAAGATACTCAAGCTCAACTAGCTATCGCTCAAAAGAACGCTTCTAACTTCAAACAACAGTTTGAGGACATGCAAAAGCGCTATCATGATTTGCTAGAATCCCACACTCAGGAACGTTCCGAGTTAAAGAAGCAGGCTGACGAAGCCAAGTCAGAGGCTGCGAAGACACGTCTTGCTTATGTTGAGCTTGAGCAGAAAAACGCCGAGTTAGCGAAAAGGAGCGCTGAGTTAGAAAAGAAAAACGCTGACTTGGCTTCAAAATTGTTAGAGGCGGAAAACAGGGCTGCTCTGGCTGAGGGCAACGTTGAATGCGCTATTAAATCTGCGGAGGAAACCCGCAAACAATTATCAGAGGCGGAGGCCGATATCCAGGGCTTCAGCGAGCTAATGATCGAATTCTTCGCGCACATTATTCGTCGTCGAAACATTTCCTGGATCGAGGACTATCCATCCACTTTAGTTCATGTGTGGAATCAAATCGTCGAGTGGGAAAAAGAAGAGCTTAAGGTCGATTCCCTCGATGAAGATAAGTTGATGGAGAAGTACTTGAGAGACGACGAACCAGAGCGCCTAGCTGAAGGTCGCCGTCTAATTGCCGAGGCCATGGAAGAAGAGAGGCGGAAGTCTAAACAGACAACCATTCCTGAAGCTGGCTCCTCTTCTTCTGCTCCAGTAACTCCTGAAGTGGAAGGGTATGATCCCGAAAACCCGGGAATTTCCCGAACAACTTTGCTATCTCCCATTCCTGAAATAACTCCAGAGGTAGTAGTCACCCCCGCTGAAAAGTCTTCAGAAGGTATTCCTATTTTTTCTCCTCAATTTGTCAAGGCTACTACTACCTTTGGCTACATGACTGAATGTTCGATGAGAAATCCTTTGATCTCGCCTGAGTTGATAACCGATGTTTCTCATTTTGTAGGCGTTGAATCCTCCGCGAAGACAGATGTTGTTCAAGGAGATACCACTGGGACAAAGCCCGCTGATAGGGTCAAAGAAGGGGAAGACAAGGCTGCTTCCACAGACTTGGGGGAAAGGAGTGAATCAACTAAGGTGACTACTCCCCATGACGAAGAAATGATTGCAGCGTTAAGAGACGACGGAGGAGACGAGGGGCATGATGAGGAACCAGAAGTTACAATAACCGGGGAGTCGAAAAGCGCTGAGGACATTACCTTGGCTGCCATGAAGGCTGATCAAGACAAGCGCTTACAATTAAAAGCTGAAGAATTAGACCCTGAGGTCCTCAAGCCCCTCGCAGTTGTGGATGCAGGTTCAAGGTTAGTTGTTAAGCTTTCCACTAGATCTATTACCGAAGAACTTGCTAAAAAATCTTCTCTCGATTCCAGTGCCCAGCCCTCCGGGAAGAAGTCTGCCGGCTCCAGTGCTACACCTTCAGGGAAAAAGAAATCAAAGCGAATTTTGACTGAAGCAGAGAGGGAAGCAAAGGATGCGGAAAGAGCTGCCAAGAAATCGAAGGCTCATCCCAAACCCAAATAGTGGGTCCTCCTGTGTCCTTTTAGCATCTTTGTAAATCAATAAGTGCTGCCACAACAGCAGCTCCTGCACTTTCTTTTTTAGTCATTTCCCTGTACAAATTTATTCATTTGTAAATAAAAATAATTCACTTTCTGCAATGTTTATTTGTTAGCAGTTCTGCACTTATGTAAAAATGCATATCTATAGTTATGAAACAAAGTTGTGGAGAGGGGAGATATGTGTATATATATGTGTCCCCAGTCAATCTCCATAAGTTATTCAGTGCTTAACCATGCAATCTGAATATTCCCGATTCTCTAACGGGATAGCATTTCCTGTATCACCAACTCCTGTTGTTTTTCCTGGCATTCCTTTTATACTCTCTCTCATTTTCCCGAGAGTTAGAGTTCGAGTTCAGCTATTTGTTTATTCCCCGGTCGTTCAACGGGAAAAGATTTCTTTCTCGGCGCTCGGTCAGGGACGCCTTTATACTCTCTTTCTCCCTGGAAAGTTAGAGTTCGGAGTTGAACCTTTTTCTCAGCGCTCAGTCGGAGACGCTTTTATACTCTCTCTCTTTCTCTGGAGAGTTAGAGTTCGAAATAGAATTTCTTTTTCAGCGCTCAGTCGGAGACGCTTTTATACTCTCTCTCTTTCTCTGGAGAGTTAGAGTTCGAAATAGAATTTCTTTTTCAGCGCTCAGTCGGAGACGCTTTTATACTCTCTCTCTTTCTCTGGAGAGTTAGAGTTAGAATGTCGTTTTCTCATTCTTTCACGTCTTATCGCACAAATAATCATTGTGCTTCTTTTTATGTCCAGACTGTTTTCAACCTTCTTTAGGCTCTCAGTTGTCCTGTATTTTATAATCACAACAGAACTACTAACGAATGTAAATGCATAAAAGTAAATAACACACAATATTTTTATAGTGGTTCGGCTAAGTCATAGCCTACATCCACTTTATAGTTCTTTATTCATATCACTGGATTTTCCCAAGGCAAGTCGTGCCTTATTACAGAGTTTACAGGAAGAACAGCAAAAAGTATAGCATTTCTAATCCAAATATCGCATTAAGTGTTGGGCATTCCATGCTCGAGGGACTTCTTCGCCATCTACGGTCGTTAACTTGAATGTTCCCTTATCAAGTTTCCGTTGGATGACAAAGGGTCCTTCCCATTTTGGGCCGAGGTGAGGAAGAGATGGAAAAACTCTCTTTAGCACCAAATCTCCTGGTTCAAAAGTTCTGAGGCGAACTTTTTTGTCATAATAGTGTGCCATCTGATGCCGATGTCTTGCTGCACGCAAGTCTGCTTCGTCTCTTTTCTCTTCGACTTCATCAAGAGACTCAAGTAAAAGTGCCCGATTCGTCATCGGGTCATAATATGTCACCCTGTGGGAAGGAACTTCCAGCTCAACTGGAATTACTGCTTCTGAACCAAAGGAGAGGGAGAAAGGGGTATGACCAGTAGCCGTTTTAAACGTTGTTCGATATGCCCACAAAGCTAGGGGCAATTCATCAACCCATTTTGCCTTTGCACGCTCTAATCGCTTTTTGAGGATGGATTTTATTACCTTGTTTATTGCCTCTACTTGCCCATTAGATTGTGGATAGGCAACTGCAGTATATCGTTTATCTATCTTATATTTCTGGCAAAAGTTTCTGAATTCAGTGCTATCAAATTGAGTCCCGTTGTCGGTAATAATTGTCCTTGGGATTCCGAATCGGCATATAATATTTCGGACCACAAAATTTATCACCTTTCTTGTGGTGATTTTAGTCAAGGGTTCAGCTTCCACCCACTTCGTGAAATAATCCACGGCTACTATGGCATACTTAGCTCCCCCTTTAGCAATTGGTAAAACTCCAATGATATCGATTCCCCATGTGGCAAATGGCCAAGGACTCACCATCGATTTAAGCTGGGTTGATGGTGCCCTGGGGATTTTGGCGAATCTCTGGCACTTATCGCAGCGTCGTGAATAATCAGCTGCATCCTTGTTGATCGTAGGCCAGAAGTATCCGTACCGCAATATTTTCTTTGCTAAAGTTTGACCTCCTGTATGATCTCCACACTCACCTTCGTGTACCTCTCTCAGTACACGCTTGATGTCGTCGTGTGCGATACATCGTAACAGGGGCATAGAAAATCCTTGTCTATAGAGGGTATCATCTTGCATAACATATCTAGCAGCTTTGCGAACTACAGCTCTCTTCTCACTCTTCTTCGATGGGAGAGTCCCATTCTTAAGAAAACTCTTGATTGGAGTCATCCAGGACTCCTTCTCTGGTTCCGCTTCAAGAACGAATTCAACTTCCATTGACTCAAAGCTTGGCGATTCCAATGTTTCAATTGGAATTATCTCAGTCCCTTCTGGACTGTCGGAACTAGCCAACTTTGCTAGTCTATCCGCTTTCTGGTTTTCTACTCTGGGAATATGTGTTATGTTGTACCGCTCTAAACTATTTAATAGCTCTTTCACTTTCTTGAGGTAAGCGACAAGTCGAGGTCCTCGAGCCGCGAATTCCTCTCGCACTTGACAAACAACAATCTTAGAGTCACAAAATATGTCCATCATTTTTACTCCGAGGTCTTTAGCGAGTTTCAGCCCGGCAATCAGGGCTTCATACTCAGAGTCATTGTTTGTTGCCGAAAATTCTAATCGCAGGGCGTAATGTAACGACCGCCCCTCCGGAGTGACTAAGACAACTCCAGCTCCGGATCTTCGGTCATTTTTAGCTCCATCTGTATATAGTCTCCACGGATTCATCTCTAGCTTATCCTCAGATTTGACCACTTGGTCATTGATTATTTCTTCTTCTGGAATGGTGAACTCCGCAATAAAGTCTGCTAGAGCTTGCCCCCTGATTGACTTTCGTGGTTGAAAATTCAAATCAAACTGGCTTAGTTCTATGTTCCATTTAATCAACCTTCCCGACGCTTCGGTTCTCTGCAGCACTTGTCTTAACGGCTGATCGGTGTATATGGTTATTGGATGGGCTTGGAAGTAGTGACGAAGCTTTCGGGATGCAATCAGGAGGCTATAAGCAAGCTTCTCGATCTTTGGATAGTTGCGCTCTGCTGCTGCTAATTTCTTACTCACATAGTATACTGGCCTTTGTACTTTATCTTCCTCTCGAACCAGAACTGTGCTGACAGCGTGAGCCGAGACTGCTAGATAAACAAATAGTTCTTCATGGTCTACGGGCTTTGATAAGATTGGCGGTTTTTCTAACAGTTCTAACAGATTTTGAAAAGCCTCGACACAATCGGGGGTCCACTGGAAGTTCTTCTTTCCCCTTTTTATCAAATCAAAAAATGGAACACATTTATCGGTGGCTTTGGAGATGAATCTACTTAGCGCCGCTACCTTCCCTGCCAGACTTTGGACGTCTTTAATTTTCCTTGGTTCTTTGATATTTCTAATCGCCGCTATCTGGCTAGGGTTGATCTCAATTCCTCGGGAACTCACAATGAAGCCAAGGAACTTTCCCGACGCCACTCCAAATGAACATTTTAAAGGATTCAATTTCATATGGTATTTTCGCAAGATACCAAACATTTCTGCTAAGTCTTGCGTATGACTGGAGGACTGCTTTGATTTAACCAGCATATCATCCACATAAACTTCCATAGTTTTTCCTATCTGATCGTAAAACATTCTATTTACCAATCGCTGATAAGTAGCTCCAGCGTTTTTTAATCCGAACGGCATTACAACATAACAATATAATCCCAAATTCGTAATGAAACTCGTATGCTCTTGGTCTGGCACATGCATAGGAATTTGATTGTATCCAGAATACGCATCCATGAAAGAGAGAAGTTCATGACCTGCTGTCGAGTCTACAAGCTGGTCAATTCTAGGAAGTGGAAAACTATCCTTTGGGCAAGCCTTATTTAAATCTGAAAAGTCAATACAAGTTCGCCACTTTCCGTTTGGCTTCTTTACCAAGACAGGATTCGATATCCAGTCGGGATAAGTTGAATCTCGAACAAATCCATTTTGCTTCAATTTCTCTACTTCTTCTTTGAGAGCAACTGACCTCTCTGGGCCCAGCATGCGTCTCTTTTGCTTCACAGGCGGATGCTTCGGATCTACATTCAATTTGTGACTGATAACGGAAGGCGATATCCCACACATGTCAGCATGGGTCCAGGCGAACACATCTAAGTTCGCCTTCAAGAAGTTCGTCAGCTCTTCAGCACGACGTGGATCCAATTGGGAACCAATCTTCAAAACTTTCGCCGGATCAGCTTTATCAACAGGAATTTCCACTGTTGCTTCATTAGGAGTTGCATTCCTAGCCTCTGGTTCCTCGTCTTTTCTAGGATCCAGGTCTTCAGGCGTTCCTTTTCGCAACTCCCTTGGGTTCAACCTCTCTAATTGCTATGCCGAGTCCCCCTTTGAGGGAGATGAGGCATCCTTACTCTCAGCATTAACTCCTTTCATCAACATCTTCAGTTCGGCCACATAGCAGGCCCGTCCAGAAACCTGATCCCCTCTTATTACTCCAGTCCCGGCTTCGGTTGGGAACTTTAGTAACAAGCACCAAGGGGCGATACAAATTCTAAACTCAGCGAGGGCAGGCCTCCCTAAAAATGCGTTATATGGCGAATCTACGTCCAGTACTACAAACTGAAGCATTCACACTCTTCTACGTTCTCCTTGCCCTAGGGTCACAGGCAACTCTATGTATCCCATAGGAGCTGTCGTCGCTCCGTTGAAACCTCTAATCCATCCTTCACAAGGTTTCAGATCTTCAGGCTCTAGCTTCATCTGATCAAATGACTTCTTGAACAAAATATTAACGGAACTTCCGTTGTCTACTAATACCTTATGGACCAAAGCCGGCCCAATAGTGGTAGTAATAACCAACGGATCATTGGTGGGAGATTGTATTCCCGTGTTGTCTCGGCTGCGAAACACCACGTCATCGAACATGGTTTTTTGTTGTTTGATGGGGGTGACATCTTCCAACTCGTCACCTTCATTCACATCTAGATGTTTGGCAGCATTCACATATTGGTCCATTGACCTAAAGCTTCGGATTGCCGGGTGAGGTCCGCCTACTATGGAGTTGATGACGATCCCTTTACCTTTCTGCTGCGCGGTAGGCTTAGGAGCAGGTAGGATTTGCTTTGGAGCCTGCTCTCCTTGCCCCCTATCCCTCGGGGCAACCTTGTACTCATCCAACTTTCCCTCACGCAGCAGCTTTTCAATTACATCCCTCAAATGTCGACACTCATTGGTCGAATGTCCATGCGTTCCGTGAAACAAGCAAAATTTCCCTGTCGCCATTTCTTTCTCGGTCGAATCACGAGGTGGCGGTCTTTTGTATTGCAGCACATTATACGTGTCCAAGTAAATATTCTCCAACGTGTCATTCAATGGCGTGTAGTTCTCGTAGTTCTGGAATCGGGGCCTTTTGTTTGGGTCGCTTCCCCTATTTCTGTTTCTCCTGTTACCGTTCGAATTACGGTTGTTGTTGTTTCCCCCGCTTCCAGTATTGCTGTTTCCACCCTTGTTTCCTACATTTACTTCAACCTTGCCAGAACTTTCCCCAGACTGCTTCACTGCAATATTACTCTGCACATTCTCCTTTGAAGCTGTCTCAGACTTTCTTTTCCGGTTTGCCCGGGCCTCCTCTCGTCTTAGATAAATATCGGCTTTTTCGTAGAATATCGCCCTTGTGGGGGGTGTCTTCCCAGAAAGGTAGTCTCCAAACTCAGATTCGGGATCGACTCCTTCCTTCAATGCCATCAGAATAGTGGGCTCATGTGGGTCACTGACCTCAGTTACAGCTTGGTTAAAACGATCTAAATATGCCCTTAAAGATTCTCCTGGTGCCTGTTTGATCCTCGACAATTCAATAACGCTCTTGGACTTTCGAGCATGTAGTCGGAACTGGTTCATGAAACGCTCGCTTAGTTCTTTGTAATTAGAAATTGAACGAGGAGGAAGTCGGGTAAACCAAAATAAAGCCACATCTTCTAGGTAGATTGGGAACGCTTTGCATTTTACTTCATCGGGGGCAGCAGCTGCATTCATAAGCCACGAATACCGCATCAAGTGCTGTCCTGGATCAGTCCTTCCGTTATATTTATCCATCTGTGGCAAATTAAAACGTCGGGGGAACTGGAAGTCTAGGATGTCGTCAGTGAACGGAGTATGGCTTCGCTCTATGCCGTAGTCTTCATTTGTATAATTCCGGCTTTCGGACATAATTCGACGAACCATCGCCTGCACATCGGCACTAGTTAGGGGCTGCTCAGGTTCCCTGGCCCTAGTGTCCGAGTTCCTCCGGGGCTCTTGCTCAGGAGACACCCTTCTTCTTCGAGCTGCCTCTGCTCGATTCCTTTCCCCGCGTTCCCGGTCGATCTCGGGAAGAGGGGACTGGAGTCTTTGCCCCCGAGCTGGGCTATCGTTTCTTAATGCTCGTGCGATATCCTCGCGAGATCCCAAAGATCCAAACGTTAGCTGCTCCACGTTCTGAGGTCGTTCGAGTGGCCTTCGCTCACGGGGCCTCTCTTCCTCAGAAGATGAAGATTGATCTACTGGTGTATGACGAACTGGCGACGGAGTTCTTTGCCGGCGGAGCTCACTGATTTCCCGACTCATGAGCCTCATATTTTCCTGCATCATGAGGTTGGTACGCTCATGAACTCTCATAGCTTCCCTCGTGCTCTCAAGCATATCAAGCAAGCGCGAGAAATCTCCTTGAGTGATGGGAGCAGATGGATTGGCCTGGTCTCCAACCCTGGCAGCTGGAATTGGAGCATTCGCGGGGACTCGAGCAGATGTTCCAGCTTCACCAAGCATCGGGTCGGATCGGAGGTAGGAAGTCGGGTCGGATCGGAGCTGGGGTGCCTGTTCGGATCGGTGTGCAGCGAGCAAGTCGGGTCGGTTCAGACTGGGGGAGTGCACTGCTTCAGAGTCTCCAACCCGGATCGGATCGGAACTTTCCCCTTGCTGTCGGTTCGGATTTCCTGCATTGATTCTCCCTGCTGCTGAACTCTGCCCCCTAGACCTTGTTACAACAGCATGCTGCTGATCTTCACTAGCTCCATTTCCTTGAACAGACTGGACTTCCTTGCCTTTTCCTCTGGCCATGAGTCTTTGACAATTACTTCAACGAATGTAAGAAAGTGGAGACACTTATGGATTCACTTCTTTGAACTCAACGGTCCAAAAAGTAGAAAGAGATCCCGGAAAATAAAGAATTTAGATGAGGATTCTCAGTGAAAGCACCAAAATGTTAGACCCAAATGTGGTTCTAACACCCAAATTGATTAGAAACAAGATAAAGTAAAGCAGAAATAAAAAAGAACACACAAGGTTTATAGTGGTTCGGCGAAGAAATGCCTACGTCCACTTAGTTTTCACTATATTCAGTAATTCAATTACAAATACAATGTAAGATTCGCTCACAACTCACTTTTGTTCACTCAGAAAGATAAAAACAAGAAATGAAAGATGGTTTGGATTTTCCGGGAGTGAAGGAATTCGAATGATGGAAGTACTTGGATTCTCAAAAGTGCTGAAAAAGATCCTTCTCTTTGTCTCTAGTTGGGGTATTTATAGGTGTGAATTTGCCTGAGATGCAATCCGGGTCGGGACACGTGTCATCCACCGCCCTCTCTTCGGGTTCGGATGGGCCATCAAGCAGACAACGCATCAATGATATGGACGTTAGGAGTAGGAATTGGTCACATCCGGTCCGGTTCTCCAGGCGACTTTATAGGAGATTTTCCTGGATCATGGGTGCGGGTCGGAGACATGCAGGTTGGGGGTTCGGATCGGAACACCCGACCCGAACCGGAGTAGCTTGAACGTCTCTTCTTCTCTAATCATACTCCGCTCCGCTCCGAAGTCGTGGCAAGCAGACGGCTTTCCGATCCACCTGAGATTCATTGGCCTTCCGATCCGATCAGGTATGCTTTACCAATTTATCCAGTAAGAGATATCCGATCCGAACAGAGAACTTTACCCGATCCGAACCGATACGCTGCTATCAATCTGAATTGTGGAGCTTCCTTCCGATCCGAACCGGAGTCACATAACTTGAAATACTCTTCAACGGTTGGTTTCTTGACTTTGTGTTGCCTAGTTCACAAAGTAAATGTTAGACCCAAATGTGGTTCTAACACCCAAATTGATTAGAAACAAGATAAAGTAAAGCAGAAATAAAAAAGAACACACAAGGTTTATAGTGGTTCGGCGAAGAAATGCCTACGTCCACTTAGTTTTCACTATATTCAGTAATTCAATTACAAATACAATGTAAGATTCGCTCACAACTCACTTTTGTTCAACATCTGTCTTCGCGGAGGATTCAACGCCTACAAAATGAGAAACATCGGTTATCAACTCAGGCGAGATCAAAGGATTTCTCATCGAACATTCAGTCATGTAGCCAAAGGTAGTAGTAGCCTTGACAAATTGAGGAGAAAAAATAGGAATACCTTCTGAAGACTTTTCAGCGGGGGTGACTACTACCTCTGGAGTTATTTCAGGAATGGGAGATAGCAAAGTTGTTCGGGAAATTCCCGGGTTTTCGGGATCATACCCTTCCACTTCAGGAGTTACTGGAGCAGAAGAAGAGGAGCCAGCTTCAGGAATGGTTGTCTGTTTAGACTTCCGCCTCTCTTCTTCCATGGCCTCGGCAATTAGACGGCGACCTTCAGCTAGGCGCTCTGGTTCGTCGTCTCTCAAGTACTTCTCCATCAACTTATCTTCATCGAGGGAATCGACCTTAAGCTCTTCTTTTTCCCACTCGACGATTTGATTCCACACATGAACTAAAGTGGATGGATAGTCCTCGATCCAGGAAATGTTTCGACGACGAATAATGTGCGCGAAGAATTCGATCATTAGCTCGCTGAAGCCCTGGATATCGGCCTCCGCCTCTGATAATTGTTTGCGGGTTTCCTCCGCAGATTTAATAGCGCATTCAACGTTGCCCTCAGCCAGAGCAGCCCTGTTTTCCGCCTCTAACAATTTTGAAATTATTTTCTGGTGACAAAGATGATATTAGTAATGTTAAACATTTTAGAGTAACCGGGCAGATATGCAGAAAATGAAGCATAATATTACAGATTAAGTTTAATAATTTGGATCCCAAAGCCTTGCCCACACGATGCCAAAAATATAATAAAACATAGTCACTACTACGCTATACTCAACGTATGAAGATGCAATATACAGGCCTCCTAATTCGTCTTTGACTTGATTTACCTGAAATCCAAGCAACCCATAAGCTAAGCGTACTCAATGAACCAAGATAAATGCAATACACAACTACAATAACATTTGATTTCTCCTAACTAGCATTGCAACAATGATTTGATCGAAATATACCTATAATGTAACTGATATATAATATGAAGGAAAAAACTAAAGTAGTACTTTTTGTAAATCGATGCTTTGATTGTAACTTTTCACTATGTCATGCATATACCTCATCACATAATACACAAAGTCGGTTGCTCCTAATTGTTGAGGACATTATATATTATATTTATTAGTTAGTTTAAAATGAATTCATCTTCCAAACTATATATTATATTTATTTTATTTTTTTAGAAAATCAAATCACCTTAACATGCTTCCATTTCAAGGCACTTCCTCGAGACTTGCCACCAAGTTTCTTGTAAATTTTGAAGGCCCTACACATGCAAATTTTTTTGTAATAACTACTCGGACACACGCATTTACATACACTAAATTTTTAATTGTTACATACACTAACTTCACATAAGAGAGCAATATATACAACTTACAAACTCACATGCGGCTTAATTTCAAGTTTGAGTTCGGTCTGAGGATCAAAAACATAAATTTCATTCATTTGTACACGAAAAACAAGAAGTATACAATAATTCCTGCATTCCAAGATTTATAGTAAGTTAAATTTGGAATCAAATATGTAAATTAGTTATTAAAATTTTAAGGTTCATACCCTTCGTAGTGTGGGGCTAAAAGCAAACTTTTAGATTGCAATGCTTTCCATGTGTTTGACAAATATCTATTTGTCGCATCTGGATTTTTTCTCACTTGGGAAAGCATTTTGGGACACATAAACCCAATGGTCTCCACTTTGAGATCATTGCACATATGATTTAACCACCAACACAAATTTAAAAATACATTATTAGTTTTTTTAAAATTGACTATCTATCGAAAACAAAGATGGTAATATTTGGAAAAAAAAACTGATAATGAAAAAAATACTCACATGAGGTAAAGCTGTAACCATGATGCATTTAACCACGTCATACTAAAGAATTGGATAATGTCATCCATCGTGATATGAATTTCAAAGTCCTCATCATATGTGTATAAATCTTTATTCACTTGAATTACATTGATGGCACTATCATTTGATAGCATCTGAAGTACTAGATTATGGAAATATCTGCATTTTCTCATTAAAGTATTGAGAATTTCTTTATCCACGATTGATTTTCTTTTTGCAATCTCATTTTCCATTGTACTCACGACCTTGTCATTAATATTCTCAAATAAATCCTTGTTTGATTGAGATGTAAGCACCTAATTCAAAGTTGTAAGTAGATGTCTAAAATGATGTAATATAAGAAAATTCATAATTGTAACAGTTGGAAATCAAGTTGTCCTTCTATTTGAAATTGCTGGCTGGTATCGCAGCATATGAGGTAATGATCACCATACAAAATGAAGCACATGGATCATTTGCTTAATTATAATGATGAGTTAGTATTGTATGTTCTTTTTTCATCATAAAGTAAAGCATGACTCTACGGATATGAAAGCAATATCTCTAGCATGTTCATATATGGAGGAGGAAAAATGCACAATGGAAGAAGCAGTAAAGCATCTAAAGAGAATGGCTGTGGAAGCATTTAAGGAATTGGCATGGCAGAAAGGAAGAAGCGGTAAAGTATCTAAAGCCTAGTCAAGTTCCAAGATGTTGCAAAAGATTAATGTTTGAACATGGAAGAGTGACTCGTTTTTTACTTGACATGGCATCAGCACCACTGTAGCCCTCCCATGTCCATTATTGTCACTCACAAAAGGAATGCATTAATTTTCATGGAGCGTAATAAGTAAACAGAACATAACTTTACAAGACATATACATAAAATAGTACTTGAAAAATCTTAAACTTCATTGCAATGGAAAAAAAAGTTTGGTTACATCATTCAAAACCACAATACCAAAACTCAAGTACATAAATATTAGTCTGGTGCAAAAGCCTTAAGAGTACATAATTTTAAAGCCGCACTCCCCAACAGAAACGCCATATATAGGTAGAATCAAAGCCAAATAATACTTCGGGAACTTCAAGCAGAGAGAAATCCGAATCAAACTTGAGTATTTCCTCCCTGACAACCTAGGGGGGACGGAAGAAAAAGAGGCGAAAACAAAGAGAGTCAGACATAAAGTCTGGCGAGTCCAGTGACTTTCAGCATATAAACAGATAACATTATCATGACATGTAAATAAAACTGGATGAGAGATAACAGTAACAGGAGTAACAGGTATACTTAGGTTAAATAGAAGAAACAGAATGGTATAGACCAAGCTATGCTTCTTACTTACTTTTCACTTCTCTGCACCAATACTAGTATAACAGGTTAGGTGTTACCTAATGTCTAAACTGAAACATAAACGGAAACAAAATGATTTCTACAGAAACGGAATGCTAGTAATGGGCCTTTACCATCCTAACAGAGACAGACAATACATAAACAGAATGCTAGTAATGGCCTTTACCACCCGAACAGAGACAGACGGTACAGAAACAAAATGCTAGTAATGTGCCTTTACCACCCGAACAGAGAAAGTCAGTACAGAAACAGAATAATCCCTACGGAAATAGAGTGTTAGAATTAGGTGTACACTAATGACGGGCCTTTACCCCCCCAACAGATGGTACCACACAGAAACAGACAGGTGTTACCACCCCAATAGAAACAGATGGTACCCTAACAGAAACAGAAAGAACTAGGTGTGCACTAAATTCTACCCTAAGCGATCGGCTCCCTGATACATAAATACCCCGTGTCAGCCCTACAGAAGGGTGTGTCACTCCCTAAAGTGGCAACCTACAGAAAGACACAGACCTATTTACAGATGTCACGACATCTTAACTTCCCCAGAGCATACCGGATCCATGCACGCACATGACCCAGTTGGAATGCGCTATCAACACCCCTCTCCATTATCAGAATAAACCTCTTATAATTAGTTAAGTAAGCGTGCCCTGGACCCCTACCTAGTGTTGGGCCATAGTTTTGATACCAGAAAGGGTTACTGACTAATATGGGCCCCACACAACAGATGACACAAGTAATTACCCCTCCTAACCTTGTGTCCCCAAACTAACAGATTTCAGATTAACTTGCTTACAGATTTCAAATTAACAAGTTTTCAGATCAGACATATAGATTAACAGGTTTACAGATTAACAAACCAGATGTATGGATTAACATATTAATACGTTTCAGTTAACTTTGCGTTAAGCCTACATATTTACGAAACGGGTTTATCATATTTATCTGCCCAGTTGGCTTAACCCCATTTTCTTATCAAGTCAATATGTATTATTGGTTAAGCTTGCCTTAACTCTACCCACTTGTTCATGTAATATTGGTTAAGTTGTCATCTTACTCAGGTTAACTTAACCCCACCCACCAAACATGTTTTATGTATCATAATCATCTTTGATTAGCATTAATTAGTTATTAAAGCACATACCTCTCACATTAAGTCGATAGCTTGTGGCCGCTGGATGTGCTGGGCGGTTCCGGGCAGACTTCTGCCATAAGCCAAACTTAACCTTGTGTCTAAGCATCTTTTATTTATGCCTACGACCTCTCACATTAGACTGACCGTTTGCGGTTACTGGTTAGGCTGGTTGGTTCCGGGCAGGTTTCTACCGCAAACAGAGTCTAACCTCGTGTCTCAGCATGCTTATCTTAGCCAATTTACTAATATACATCGTAAGATTTCCAATTACAGTATTCAGTTTCAACAGATTAAACAGGCTTCACAGACTCTTTTACTGTTCCATTAACATATTTCGCTTAATCATAAATTAAGCATACAAGTTTACAAGCCCAAATTATAGTCATAATTCATAATATAACCTTTGCCCCAAGTTTTAGTTAAATTGCATAGTACAGGTTATGCCCCCAAAAACCCCAGTCATGATTCATAATACAAGTTATGCCAAATTATAGGCTTTGATTACAGCGTATGCCAATTACCCAAAATCCTAATTTAGGCGTGTTCATATTTAACAGTTATCCCTATTTCAATATAGGTTTTCATGCCTGAGTCATAAATCGCTATACACAATAATCCCCTTCTTCCAAGTCATAAATCATCATATAAAGTATGCCCCAAATTTAGGTTTTAAATTACAACATGTGTTATGCCCCCAAATCAATCCAACATATATTATGCCACATTTAACATTTGTTTTGCCTAAACCAATCCAACATATATTATGCCAAATTTCCCAACGTTCCCTAAATTACCGTTCGTACGTTCATCTCTATGAGATTTGGCCTAGGCTCCCAGTATCTCGACTATAAAAACCAAAAAGGAAAGGAGGAAGGGACAAGATAAATAACAGGCGTAATAATAACAACAAAATAGATCCAAAGGGTATAGAAGGACAGATCTGATAAACAGAAATAGGCATAGTCTCAGATTCAGATTCATTAACATGTCAGAATTACAGTTAAATTTCATTTCTGAAAGTAACATGAACTCACCTCAGTTGGATCTAAAAGAAGAGAAATAGGTGTTGTAGTTATAGATATATTCTTGCTTAACCTCTAATCTGACTTGAAGAAGAAGAATGATTTATTTTAATTCAGATTTGTGCAGCATAGAGACACCATGATTTTTTGTGGTGAAAACAATAGGTTTAGGGGCCTTTAAATAGGTGTACGTGATGAATTTGAGCCTTTAGATTAGGTTAGGATCCATCTAAACCATTCAGACCAGAAAACACATCATTGAACCAATCCCGGAGCGCCACATAAGCCTAATCTATCAAAATTCGTCACTGCCCATATTTTGCTGATGGGGTCGGCCCCTACAGAGGGGTCGACACCTATGTCGACACTGGTGTCGACCCCAAAGAGCCTGAGTCGACACTGGGGTCGACCCAGTGGGTCACGGGTCGACACCTCAAACGTGGTCGGTTCCGCGTTTCCTCTTCCTGCCTTCACTGTTTGAATATTTTTGAATTCAAATTGATTTTTATTTTATTTATATATACATATATTTCTCTTATATGTATACAATCTTCCAACCTCAATAACTTCTTCATACTATATCCAATTTACGCAAACTCGGACTCTATCTCAAGCAGAATTCCGAGACGAACGCAATGGCGCAACCTATTTTTACTTAGTTCTTCTTCTAAAAATTAAGTATTCTTTAATTATCCCTTATGTCATGTGTATAAATTACGGGGTGTTACATTCTCCCCTCCTTAAAGGATTTCGTCCCCAAAATCTTCAAGTTAAGAAGAATGTATCCTACCATCCAATCATCCATCTACTCATCCATCATCCACAAGTGGCCAATGTCCTTAAAAGATTTCTAATGCCATATGAACATATGCAAAAGTGTGTTTATATGTCCCCTATCTAATGCAAAAGATCAGGCGGTCTACTGATTCAGTTGACCTCCTTAATGCAAATTTTGTTAGTGCCAAGAATCCAATCATGTATGCAAATAGTCCTATTTGATACATATCATTTCTATATGAGTGCACAACCATTCATCCAAATGCAACATCCATGTAATGAATCAACCATTTTTCATCCATAAAAATTGAAAATGGACACACATCCATATGCAGTATGAGAGTGTTTTCGAGCCGATCTAGTGCCTAGTGTGTGTATATGCATCCACGAGCAATCACTAGTAATCACTTGGATCCACTTGCATCCACTTGCAACCATCAAACTTAACATGTCTCAAACACATGTTTACACCCATTAGTTTCTACCTAAAGGTCGAAGACTCGATCGATAGGATACAGTCGAGTGATAGAAGCAAATACAAATAAAACAAAAACTTTGTTCCCATTAGACATTGGTTAAGAGAATAACTCCCTAAGTATCAACCCCGAAAACCGAAATCAACATTAGATTGACATTCAGAGAATTACTCTCTAGACAATGTCAAAACTGAAAATCTACCTCACGCCTCGAGTAAAACCCCTAACCTTATCAGAAATATCCAGATGCTTACCGACTATGGGTTTAGATTAGATTATCAAATGATTCTAGGAATCTAAGCATGATAAAACCCCACCATATCCCACAAAACCCAGAATGTATGTGTCACAGTCAACTTAACGCCTAACACAGATATCCTCAAACCCCAACCTATCACAAACAGATGAGCCGTAACCCTTATGGGGTTTGAGACCATGACAGGATCAGAAACAAGGCTAGTATTAAAGTGCAGAGACTCAACTACATAGTCAAAATGCCAAAATCAAAAAGAGCTCTAACTCAATAATTAGATAAGGAAATTAAACCTTCTATAGAAATTTTCCTACCTTTATCCTGTCCACCAGCCACGAGAGCATTCACCTTCCCTCCAGAAGTTGGTCATGTCCTCTGCCCTTGCCCTCGTTTCTTCGGGCAGTCCCTAGTGAAGTGTCCCATTTCACCACAATTGAAGCAAGCACCATTTCTCTTTCTGCAATCCTTATTAAGATGACTCGCGCTTCCACAAGTAAAGAACTTTTTATCCTTCTTATTCTCAGTCTTTTCATCCTTCTTTTGTGTTTCCTTCTTGGGCCACACTTTCTTGTTCTGTGGTTCTTCGAGCTTCTCCTCTTTCTTCTCACCTTTGGCTTCCTCTTCATGCATCAGCGCCATGTCAACCAGTTTCTCGAAAGTAGCCCCTATAGGAATGTGGGACATGGCCAATCCGTGAAGCAGTTCGTTCAAGCCCTTAGCAAACCTCAAGGCTTTCTTTTGTGATGTATTCACTAATTCCATACCAAATCTTGCTAACTGGTTAAACTTATTGACGTACTCCTTCATAGACAAACCCCCTTGTTTCAAAGCCAAGAACCTCTCCATGTATAAACTCTCCTCTGCTCGTGAGAGAAATTTCAACTCTAACCTCTGTCTGAAATCCATCCAAGTCTTCACTGCACGTTCTCCATTCGTGACCTCCCACCAAAATGAAGCTTCGTCCTTCATTAACCAAGCAGCTAGTTGAACCTTTATTCCATCATCTACCTCAAAGATACAAAATAAGTCCTCCACTTCCTTGCACTACACCAGATTTGTCTTTTAATAGCATATGAAAAATGCTATAGTATCTTTACATAGCATTAATGACGACGCTATATAACGACATGTTATAATAGCCCTGACACATCTCATAGCACTTTATAAACCGCTATTGTATCACACATTTTATAACATACATACACCACTGTAAAAACTTTTCATAGCGTTTTACCCATGCCAATTAGTAAAATTTCAACTTCTTTTTATAGCATATTTTTTTTCTCATAACACGTATTGAAGGCTATAAAAAGTTTTCCATGCCAGCATTATTTTACATAGCTCTTTTTCAACACTATCACATTATTTCTTATAGCATATAGATGATTCTCCATCAGTTTCTATAGCAGTATTTTTCCATTATTGATATGTTTAGTATGATATATAGTACGTAAATTTTGCTATGCCATCCATTTTATAGTGCACTACAATTCTTCTCTTATCTGAATTCTACACCTTACTATCATTACAATGGTAAATCTTTAAAATACAAAAATCTAATAGCAAAAGCATATTTGATTATAAAAGACAATAAATATGGTCTTACATATTTGATATTCTTACACAGCTAAGTAAATAAGTTCAGACATGATTTCAAAAAAAAAAAGTAGACATGAAAAACCATAACTGCTTAGTCTTCCACCCATCAGCTTGTGTGCATTGTACATTTCAAAACCTACAAGTTGCAGTAGATAAAGTTAGAGATAAAATAGGGAAAATGCAAGCTGAAGTATTTGGAAACCTGGTTGCATTTTGACTATGAATATGCAAAAGATCAGGCGAATAAGGAAATAATTTTTATTACAAGCCAACCAGTTTTAATATAAAGTAGCGGACAACATACTTTTTTTGCATGTGAATACACAAACAACCGGGTTCCTCCTTGAAGACCACGTGGTCAAATACTGGATATATTATAGTATGTCCCTCTTCTTTGCATGTAAATTCATTACTGCACATCTTCTTCATAAACATCAAATATCATCCTATTTTCTTTGTCACTGCATGTGCAGCTGAACCAACTAGGTATCAAACAACTACCCTTGAATGACTTGACATAAATATATGTGCATTAAAGCCTCTATAAACATCAGAAATGAATAAAAGATAGATATGATTGGGGGAAAATGGATTGCTGAAGGGAGGCAATGAAAAAACTTGACTGAATGTATGGGAATTAAAGAAAATTTATTAAGAAAGAAAGAAAGTACCTAACAATTATGTATGACATTTTGCTGAAATATGGATAAGCAAGTTTGTCGATGCTTCTGAAATTAGTATCCTACGCGTTTAACTGTTAAATAAATACCATAATGTCCAAGCTGAATCAACCTTCCAGGGAAGAGTCCGAACATAGTCCAGCAGCAATTGTGAAAGTCGACCCCTGATTGGTCTGTGCTTTTGAGAGATAAACTGTAATATGCATATAAGTTATAAATATCACTAGCAAGCCATTCCATGTAGATCAATAATCAACACCTTAATATGCCATGCCAGGTCGAATGATAAAGTTTCAACAATGAAACTACATAAAGATAAATTCAAAACACAAAGGAGAAAAAAGGCTGCTTTGCAAACCTGTAAGATAATTGCTAGAAAGTTGAATAGACAGAGATCATCCACATTTGATGGTTCAAGCTTTTAAGATCAATAATGGCATAGCCATGCTGTAGTAAACATAAATTTGGTAGAAATTAAATTTTGGCGTGAGTAGCTGTGTGCAATCATGTGATATGACAGAAAAAGAGATAAGTTTATAAAGCCACTACTCCGGGACAACTTCTTTGTTTGGATCTTAACAACAAGGCATTTGTCCGTGATTCCATATAAGAATCCCGATATGTATATGTGGAATAAAGTGCATAAACACTAAGATGGAGTACATGTGATATGCAAAAACTATTAATCAAATATGTATAACTCATGCTTCTAAATACCAGGGCACTAGCTAATCATCCCAAACTATATTTGTGCTTTCCATAATGAGTATCTTGCATGCGTGTGCTTATTTATATGCACATACATGCATAAATACATAAACATCCACAACACACACACACATACAGAGAGTGAAAAAGGAAACGAAGCTGCAAAGTTATGACACCAACCTCATTCATGTCAAGAGCCGTGTTCGTCAGTATATCCAGTCCTGCCGATGTACATGAAAATTAGAGATAGTGCATGCATCTAATCATTAAAATATTTAAGTTTGATTTTTCTTACACGCATACTTATCTCATACTCTGTTGTCATGTCCATCCTAAGCTACTACAGCTACTGTAACATACATGCTAAATGAAATAAAACGTCATAAATAGTGAAACAATATGATCTAAAGACAATTAGCTTAACAAGCAACAATTATAGCCTAGTTTCTACTCATTTTTCATTTAAAATCAACCTTCTTTTTAGCCAAAATTGCCAACTTACAGAATAGAAACTCCTGACAGCTCGGCATCTTCAGGTAATGCGGGCATATTCAGATCAAATTTTACACTTCTCTTTTCAGTGCTTTCAGCTGATTCAACATTGCTGCTAACATTAGTGTTTACGTTTATATTTGCAGTTGAGTCAATAACATGATTGCTAGTGGCACCAGCAGCTTCATGCATGCGGGCTTTGTTGTGGTCACCTAACGCTTGACCCAAAGCGAAAACCCTGACTTAAGAAAATAAAAACATCACATGCAGAAAGGGAAATGGACATAAAGCATCATCATTGGATGCATTAGTTTCAGTAGACAACATTCAACAAACCATGACTTAATTCTTGGCACCCCATTAATGTAATATCAAAGGAAATGCAAGATATATTTTAAATTACAATACTCATATGCTGTGAAATCTCGAAATAGGCAGTCTTGATTTCTAAGTCATTTCTGCATCATCCTCCCCCATGGCTCTTGGATTCGCCTTTCTCTTTCCATTCGATATACTGGTTATTTTTATTGACATACTTGCAAGCGCTTTGGAAAATTACAGTCATGTATGTACTATAACTTATATGGAGTCAAAACGCATTTCTTAAGCATTTGTAAAAGGATTAACATATGTTGCTAGCATTTAAATCTTACTACATCACTATGCTAAACGTAGTTTACATTTCAATGTAACTTAGATAATGCCAAAACGATTGCTTAACATAACTGCCCTATGTCAAAGACTGGCAATTTTTAATATTTTAGATTATCAAAGATCAGTTTTCGTAAATCGTAGTAATGCTGCATAACTCTACACAGATTCCGGCTCTAAATAAATGTAGCTTGGCTAAGTTTGTATTGCTTATATTCTTATTGCTTGAGGTTGGAATGAAATGTCATCTGAGTCTCGTCGCTACCTTGTTAATTTCTTTATCGATGGGATTTGATTATGATGATGAATGGAATTGAAGTTTTGAGCACTTGAATTTAGGAATCTGGATGGAATAGTGGTGAGACAATTTGGTTTTATGAATTGAGGGAACCTCTAATAGCAACTTCATGAAGTAAAATTTTAAATATCTATATAAAAACAGTGAGTGTTAACAGTTGAGAATATAAACTTAGAACCTAACAATTTATAAGAAATAATTCTAAGTAAGTTTAGTAAATGATTACTATTAACCATAATCTTGGCTGCCTATTGATACAATAAATGATCATCATCTACATAATCGCCATTGCTTATCTGATATAATCACATGCCAGTTGAACGCAGTAAGGAAACAACTTAAGAGAGATGCACACTGAATTAACTGAAGAAACATTCATTTTCATCTTACCTTCATCTACTGCGTCAAAAATTTGTTTTGCATATCTTGCAAACTTTGGTCAGTTTATATTCTGCTGTGACTCTACCCAGAATGCTGGTGGAAATTTTGTAGCATATAATTGCGGATGTCTCAAAAAAAATTATGAAGCTAAGCAGGGTTCAACTGAGTTATTGGATAGCACAACTAAAACATAAGCGGGACTTTCTAGTTTAGCATATGCATTTTCTAGGTGAAGGGAAATGCCAAAAGTAAGCATGCTTGCAAATTCTATTCATCTACAGTTGAAAGGAAAAAATGAATCTTGTTGAATTTGAAGGCTACAAAAGTAAACACTTATGGTTGAAGAAAAATAAATGTCAAAAGCATCGATTTATTAGATGGAATAGAATACAAAGAAATCACTGTACCGTTGCACTATCCATCCAAATGCCAGCAAGCTGTTTAAGCAGGTAAGGACTGTCATCACAAAGTCTTTGGTGTAAGGATTTTGCAAGAGGAATCAAGATGAACTCCTTATGACTCTTCCTATGCATATAACATTCTTTCACGTGTTTGAAAGGTCTGTTGCCGTTTATGCAAACCGAGTCAATCTCCTGCAAATAGAATATATTTTGCAGTGACAGTTTTCAAGCACTACCCGTAATCTGGAAACTGAGTTCATAACCTGCATATTGAATTAGTTACCAAATGTAACCCATAACCACAGAAACATGAGGTAATTAACAGTTGAAAATAGCAATATAAAACAAATACGGATGAAGGGAAGAGGAAGTTACCCAAGCTTTGATCAAACATGCAAGAAGATACCCAGTTATGCATAAGTTTTACAGATGAATGTGACCTAATGCCATTTATAAAGGAAAGGAGAATGATGTGGTTGATATAAAATTATGATAGATATATGAAATAAAATAAAAATGTAAAAACTTAGACTGTAGTAAAGAAAAGACTGAAATGGTAACACATGTATTTGTTAATTTGGTGTTAATATATGTTTAATGCTACCACAGTTGGCAAACTTAACATCATTTTCAAATGCAACTTTTGCTAGTCGACTGCTAGGTTAAAATTAGAAATCAGTATATTGAGATAAATCATTAACTACAAGTTCGTAACAATAATAATCCGAGGGAACCATGGAATATAGAATCTTGTGTATCACAAAAACCGACAACTTCTTCAAGAAAATTATAATTTAGAACCAAGTGTTGAGCGTACGATCTCACCATTGATTGTTTGTGTAGTAGTTTCTGCTTCTGATTCAAATTATCTGTTATTTGCAAGGATTCAACACAGTTACTGAAGAAAAAGCCTACAAAAGTATAGTTATAATTAGATAGGATCTTGTTTACATTTAGTACACATGTTAATTACAATACAATAATGCAAGAAACCCCTATTTCGGGTTCTTTAGAATAGAATGTATATGAAGAAAGATTACAGACAACGACGTATTGACAATGATTAAATAATAATCGATAAGGAGTAAAAGCAGGAATTTCACTGAAGTAATTCAGAGCAGGGACAATAATTGGGTTACCAAGGGAAGAAAACTATCTGATGTCAGCCTACACCATTTTTTCCCAAATGGAAACTTCAATCGAAGGATACTCAGATGAATTAGGCGTGACAAAGATGTGAGTAGACCTTGTAACTGGAGCATTTTTATCGCTATTCTAAAAATTATCACTAATCCATCATCGGATTAATAAGTTGCAGGGGTATCCCTAAATAAACAGACAAAGTTCTAATAAATACTTAACTAACATCTTGTTCTTTAGAATTAGTTTAATATGCCAAAAAATAAAGCTTACAATTAAATGTTGTATTTCTAGTGAAAACAAATTCCTG
>JASFAX010007377.1:0-25472 GCA_030737875.1 Allium sativum
ACCCTATCAATTTACTTAGTCAAATCGGTCAAGTGTATTCAAGCGATTCGTGACTTAGCCTTATCATGTTTTCACGTTATATTGGTTAAGTATTGGTTAACTTAACCACAATAAATTAACGAGTTAGATTGGATAAGTATAGGTCACTTAACCACATCAATTCATCACGTTTAGATTAGTTAAGTGTTTAACTTAACCCCATTAAACTACCAAGTGGGATTAATTAAGTTTAGGCTAACTTAACCCCATCCGATTTCCATGTTTAGACTAGTTGAGTCTAATCTTAACCCCATTCGTTAACCGTATTTTTCGGTTAAGCGTCATTAAGAAAACTTACTTAACCTTACCAAGTTATCGCGTTGGATTGATTAAGTGTTGGTTAACTTAACCCCATCCACTAGTCATATAAAAATGGTTAAGTGTCATTAGGCAAATCAAGTTACTTAACCTACCCAACCTTGTCATGTTTTGTTAAGTATTATTAGCCTAATCAAATTACTTAACCCATTTGTCCATGTCATATTTGGTTAAGAGTCATTAATCAAATTAACTTAACCCTATCATGTGGCATTAATTACTTAATGCACCTTCACCTCTCACATTAGACTTTGTTGTGGTTACTAGTTAAGCCGGTCGGTTCCGGGTAGCTTTACACCACAACTTGGTCTAACCTCGGGTTCAAGCACAACATGACCAACTTCTCACATTGGGTCCTATTGTTTGCAACTACTAGTTAGGCCGGTCGGTTCCGGGTAGTTTTACGTTGCAAACTCAACCCAACCTCGAGTTGGCCACACTTATATTATCTAAGTGTCATGTCCATCATGTTTCCCAAAACATGTTACAAGTTTTCAAGCATTTGGGTAGACCTAACTTAATAGGTAAATTCCCAAAGGGTAGACCTAACTTAATAGGTAAATTCCCAAGCTTATGTTTTTATGCATACTTACATGTCAACTTCCATGTTATATTTCAAGTCATGTTTTCAAGTTGTATTTTCATGTCATTAGAAATTACCCATAACATAACCCAACGCTTTTAAACTCGCATATACGTTCGCGACAACGTAATGGATTAAAAGAAGAGACTTGGCAAAGGCATGACAAAAATGGATATTAAGCCACAAGTTAATCATGGTGGCAAATGAGGCACAAATGTGTTCATTAACTTGCATGTTACATTCTTAAGCCTCAAAACATGCATAAACCCAAACTTGGCACATAAGCGAATCATGGTGACAAAAGATATGGAATGATGACTAGTAACTCGCATATATCATCATATAAGGGTTATGACTTCATATGCAAGTTGACATAAAGGTTATGAGGGTTCTCATGTTGCCTAATGCAACATTTCAACATAAAGGTTGTAGCTTTTAGCTCACAAGATCAAGATAATGACTTCATAAACTTGCATGACATGATAGCATGTATCATACTCAATGATCAAACCCAAACTTGCAACATGAACATTTAACTTCATAGTTAATATCTAAGAGTAGGGAAAGGGCTTACATTGCTATGAAGGCACAAAAGATATGACAAAGCCCTTATGCAATCAAATAGACCCAAAATGCAAGCTCTAACATAAAAACCTTTGAGCCAAAATGATCAAAACCCTTGCTTTATGATGCAAAGATAGAAACTTGACTTGAATGCAAGCTAATGACACTCATACAAGCTTGAAAACACTTGTATGCATGGAAAATCTCTCATAGAAACCATTTAGAAATTTTATGAAGAGAGTGGAGGCCATGAGAGGTAAAATTTTGCCATAGTTTAGTTGCATGAATGAATAATGAGGATTTAGGATAGGTTAGGGTCTTATTTATAGATTAGGCAAGTGTTTTAGGCCATAGGATTAAACCTAGATTCAATCCAAGCCATCAAAGCATGTCTTGGGGAAGAAGTCAAGTGTAGGAACCATCTAGGGCCTTTAGATTAAAGATGAACCATAAGAACCATCCAAATGCAAAATCTGCATTTGAGCGAATCGGCCCACGGGTTGACAGCCAAACACCCTGGATTAACCCCTAGTCGACCCAGCAGGCTCGGGTCGACCTCAAAAATCGGCCGGTTCGGTTATTCCCCTCTCCCAATTCGATGTTTTGAACATTTTTGCATATTTATTTATTTATTTTTCAATTATATATATATATATATCAATATATATATATATCAATATATATATATATATATATATTTCTCTGCGCAACCCATTTCACTTAATTAAGTATACTTTAATTTGGGAATTTTTCGTGAAACTTCGCGAGGCCATATCTTGGTCATACGGACTCCGATTTTCGAAAACTCGGACTCTATTTCGCGTATTTTTCCGAGACGAACGCAATGGCATAGCCCGTTTCCCTGGATTCAGAATTTACAGTTTAATTCTGCCTCCATTTATGTTATAACAGGTTATTGAAAATACGGGTTGTTACAGCGCACCTCTACCAGCACTTCCCCAGTGATCGCCAGAAACCACCCCTCCATCTCCGATTCCCCCCTTTCTCCCCTTGACTTGTCGAACCCCAACCCCGTCAAAATCGCTCCCCGCAAACCCTAGCCGTGCCTCCTCAGCCTCAGATCTTCCACCCCTCCTCTGTACACCCCCCTCCGCCTCACCCCCCGTCGCGGCTAACTCCAACCGCCGCGATCTCAGACCGGCCCTGCGGCACTCCGGCGACCGCACCCCACCTCCGCTGCTCAGAGAAGCACACCTCTTCCTCCAAACTGAAGTAAGTTTTTATTTGAAAGTAATTATAACTTTATAGTAAATAAAAATTAGATTGTTATGCTAATAAAAATTAGATGTTGATATAAAGAAAAAGAATAAGTTTTTATGAATGAAAAGGAATAAGTTTTTATAAATAAAAAGATTTGATGTTTAAACATGAAAAGCTTTGATTTTTAAACAAGAAAAGCTTCGATTTTTAACAATAGAAAGATAGGATTTTTAGTGATAGAAAGGTTCGGTTTTTTCTAAATAAAAAGTTAGATTTTTTTTAAGAAAGGAAAAGATATGATTTTTAACATTACAAAGATATGATTTTTATATGTACAATAGCGCTATAAAAATATAATTTTCATAATGGAGTAGCGATGTTAAAAATATGATTTTTATTTTATACATTAGATAAAAATGCGATTTTTATACATTTAGATGTGAAATAAAAATGAGATTTTTAACATAAAACTGCGTAAAACAGATCTCGTTAGAAGCGCGATGAAGATTTCCTACACAAGAAGAGTGGTGACGTTTGGTTTAGCTCTTGGTGAAACTCCTCACTTTTATTTTTTATTTCAAGTTTGAAATATTTACTAGGATACAGACGGTGTTTAGTAGCACCCGATATCTGTCGCCCACAGACCATGGATGACTTGTTTGTTTGATTGCTGTGTTGTGAAATTTGATGGTGTAATGTGGAATGAAATAAAATATTTTATAGTGGAAAATATTTTATAGTTAAAAATATAATTTTTAACGTGTATATAAAATAAATATTATAAACAAATCGGACGATTTGTTTATGTATACCCATTTAACTGATATTGATTGGGATGATAAATTTTACACATTGCCCAACTGCACAAATAAAAATTTGTGTTTGTTGATTTGAAACCCCACACGGGTATTGGGATGATATTTGACGTACACTAATCACGATTGTTTAGTTGTATTTCAATCGATGGGTTAAAAGATTGTGTAAGCGTTAATTATTTATATTTAATGCTTATGCAGTTGTGTGGCGCACTTTGGATGATGGTTGATGATTCATCGTTGCTGTTATATACATGTGTTGTAAGGAATCCGTATAATTAACTTATATGGTAATTGATTGGGCCGCATTCCAATTTGGAAAATAAGAAATATATATTCATGTGTTGAATAGAAAAATAAATATTCATGTGTTGAATAGAAAAACAAAAATTCATGTGTTGAATAGAATAAATATTCATGTTTGAATAGAAGTATAAATTCATGTCTTGAATAGAAAAATAAATATTCATGTGTTGAATAGAAATATATATTCATGGGTTGAATAGAAAAATATATATTCATGTGTTAAATAGAAAAATAAATATTCATGTGTTGAATAGAAAAACAAAAATTCATGTTTTGAATGGAATAAATATTCATGTGTTGAGTAGAAGTATAAATTCATGTGTTGAATAAAAATATATATATTCACGTGTTGAAGAAAATATTCATTTATTGAATAGAATAACGAAGTTATTGAAATATATAAAGCCGTGTTGATTAGATATGCGCCATTTTGACGTGAACGATATTTATATCGATTTTATTCATTTTTATAATGAATAACAAAAGGGAATTGATTTCAAAATATAATATTTTGAAAATACTATCATTTATAGATTAGTGATATGGAATATTCAATTTTGATTAGAAATTGAATATGAAGTTGAAATCGTTTTGAAAACGAATTTAAAACGATTTATAAAATACGTTTTAAGAGGAAATCGACAAAATATATATAATATATATATAGAATGGCCTGAATAGAACGCACCGCGCCGCGGCCGTTCGCGAATTTCGACCATTGACATCGAATGAATATTACGGGAGATCCGACCGTCGGATTCTCCTAAAACCGGAACCGTCGTTTCGAATAGAGCTTTCTAACGAATATTAGAAATTAGAAATCTAACAGTTGGATTTGGAATAATGTCCAAATCAAGTTTGGAAAAGGTCGTTGTAAGTGCAGTTCGATGGACGTTGATGGAAATCGACTGTACGGGCCTTGATAAAATTATTAAAAATAGTAATAATTTGTGTAAAATCATAGGAAATGATTTGTGAAGAATTAGGATGAAAATTTCCAAATTTGAAAAGATAAAAATAGATTTTTATCGAAATGAACTAGTTTTGAACTAGAATTATAAATCCATTTATTTTTAAAATAAATAAATTGGATTTGAAATGGTTTTAAAAGTAACCAGAATTTCCAATAATTGAATTGGAATGGATTTGAATCGAAATTGTCTTGGGAATATTTTGATGTTGGATTTCGTGATTATACAGATTGTTATGGAAATCTGGAAGATATATTTATATCGTTATTTCCAATACGATATTTGTTAGTCGTAGAATTTGATATTGAATATAAGCCGATATATTTTCTATTCAGAGCCTTGTATTTAATATCAAATGGGATTTGGGTTAATCATGAATGGTGTTTTAAATAACATTGATTCCTTAACCCAGTTGAAGACAGGATATGATTTCCCAAGTTAAATAATCATTAATATTGATTTTTGGGAAGATTGAAACTAAGTGGAGTTTTAACGAATCTTTAATTAGATTGAAATGATCGAAAATGGAGTGTCACCAATTTTTCTCCAGGCGATAGTTAAATCTTTAATTAGATTTGAATGTGAAATGGTAAGTGAATTTAACACCGTAGTGTTTGATATGATGTATGACCAGTTTTACTTCATGGGATGAATAGGTTGGGATTGGGAAATGAAATAAATGATTACTTCGGTGTGGTTCGCTAATCCCGACTAGTTTTGAATCGATATTCAAAGAAGATTAAAGAATAAATTTAAATAATTTATCTTTGATAAAATTAATGGGAACCCTTCCCAAAATATAAGAATATTTGAATAAAAGAATATTCTGAATTGGAATGAGGTGTATGTTGTGTTTGTGTAACACTTGTTTATTATATACATGAGTTATTCAGAAAGACTGGGTTATCCATTCTGAATAACTGATTCGACGTGGTGTCGAGGATGAAGACGGTGGACGAAGACCGAAGGTCTTCACATCGTTTGGGTGATTACTGATGATCTTGATTGGGCTGTACACCCAAGAGGAGGGAATCAGTTGGTCATCGTCCAGACGTACTTGGAGATCGATGGATATGTGAGGTACAAGGTGCCTCCGGTTTCATTCATACCCAGAACGAACTTGTAAATGGAGACTGTGTCTGACATTGGATTTTATTCTGTGTGATTGATTTCTAGTAAATATATCTGTTTGGCGGCGGAGAATTTATTCTCTTGCTTAACGCCCTTCTCTGAGACGTACGAGCTCAGGAGTTATATATTGATGGATATCAATCGCATGGAGTGAATTGCCTATGTGGCATGTCTAAGTGGCAAATGATCAAGGCTTCTGTTGAAAAGCAAAGTCTTGTGGTTGGTGGTCAAAGCACCGCCTAAGTGGCATAGCTTTGTGTAACATTGATTCGCGCGCCGCATACCCCGGTTGTGAACCAGAAACGAGAGAGGACATCAGGGAGAGCTTGCGTTTCCTTCTAGCTAGGGTGGTGTCGGTGACCTACCAGCCCTGACATTTATATTATTTTCACCTGTTTGGTTGTTTCTGTTGCAAGGCGCCTTGGATATATCGGTGACTATGTGGAGCCGATGGAGTCATTGGACTCATTGACACCCCAAAGGGTGGGGAAACACAGTGTTCAGGCATAATAATCCACATCAGTGGACCGACCCTGACGATCCAAGGGGAAGTTGTGGTTGTTCCTGAGGGGCGGGCTAGAGCATCTCGAATTCGGCAGAGGACGATCTGGTTGCCTCGGTTCATAGATGGAAACCCAACTTCCAATACGTGACTTTGCGGTTTTTGATTGTAGAGCCTAGTATGGCGACACAGTGGTATGGGGCACTTATGTCGTCTATGATTGATACTTATGGTTTGAAATTGTTTTGACACTATACACTTATAGTAATAATAAAACATGAAATTTCACGTACCAAGCATTCTTGGCTATTATAAGGTAAAAACCCTATCCTCCGGCTTGCATTGCATTGTGTGATGGGACCTGGGTCTCATAATAGCTTCATCGTTCTTTATTTAGCATTGCGTTGTTGTTTTATGCACTGGCATTCTTGGGAGGAAACCCGTTTCGTGTTATACGGCGTGGTCCTATATTTACCTAACTTTAAAACAAAGATTAATAACTGTTTTAGTTCTCACACTAGTCACATGGCTGACCTGGAGTTTATTGTTTCAACCTAAACTCTGGGTGCCCTTATTTCGACATGGGCAGCTAGTAGTTTTGGTTTTGCAGATTTATATTCACAGGATCCTGATTTACAGCTGGAACAATACTCGGAAAGCTCTGTATCCGCGTATTACTTCTAGTTGTGTTTTGTATTATTTTCCACTGCGATGTATTTAAATGTAATTTAAATCTCTGATATTTTCTGTGTAATATTTATTCATAATTTGTAGTATTCTTGTATTCTGATGGAATTGTTGTAATATACAATGAAATGTTCTTCTGTTTGCGTTCAAATTTGTCATGTTCTCAAAAGAATCAGGGGTTTTAAACGGTCTTGGTCGGTTTAGCGATTGATTCAGATCGAGCGAAATTCCTTGTTGTCCGATTTGGTATCAGAGCTTTGGTTTACAGAGCTCGGAGAACAAGACACGTTAAAACCATACGAAAGAATTCATCAGAGGTTGGATTAGTAATATCCAATGGGAATGACTCATTAGAGATGGGATCAGTAGTATCCAAGAACGAGTGTGAAGAGTATATTTTAAAAATGAAAACAATTTTTGTTTTGAAAATTTAAATCAATTATTCGTATTTAAATATTATTTTTATACTGATTTGGACAATCAAGTATATAAAGATTTTGCGTATACGTCTGATTTGCGTGTATATGAAGTTTTAATATACTGGATAGATATAGAATCACACTCTAGTCGCCCGGAGATGATTCTGATGATGTCACGGTGTCATCAACATTTATATTCGAGTGTCGAAAGTGGGATTTCTATATACTTCCAATTGACTGGTGTGAGAACCAAAATTAGATAGGGCCTATTGCTGTGATTTGGCATCAAAAACATGATTTTTGTATATATATCAAAGTTATGAATTTGAAAAGCTAATCAACAAATTGATTGCTGATTGTATAGTTTGAATATTGGTTGATTAATAAAATGTTGAACCTTTAGCCAAATTGAACCAAATAGTGAATTGTATTGAAAATTTGTCGCATTTGCATACATGTACATGTACTTACACTGAATAGGTCATAGCAAGGAGGCTAGAGTAGAGGAATAAAATTGTTTGCCCAACAAATAGGTACATGTTTACTAATTTATTGGGTTTTGGATGATTTTATGAGCCGATTGGCTAGCTGCTTGGCTGTTTCTTTTTCTTTTTGGATTGGTGAGGGCCATGGGAGGCCATTTGAAATATCCCGAAGCTCCTGGTGCAGGGGAGGTCATGGCGAAATTTTTCGAAAATTTAGGGTGTTAGCCAAATTTTTGAAAAATTTGAAAAGTTCTTAGAAACTGAAAAGTTGAAGAACTTAAGCCATAAAGAAAATAATGAAAGTTGAGTTGATTTGTAAAACAACTTTCGGCTTCGTCCCTGTAACACCCCGTATATTCTATAATAGTGAAATTCATAAATTAAAGTATAATTAATTCTAATGAAAGAATTAAGGGAAACGGCTTACGCCATTGCGTTCGTCTCGGAATTCTGGTTGAGATAGAGTCTGAGTTTGCGTGAAACGGACTCCGTATGAAGGAGTTATGATCTCCGGAAGTTTTAGAATAAATTTGAAATTCAAAAACAACTCAGAACAGGTTTAAAATTTGAATTCGAGTTCAAACTGGGATGGGCGGGAAAATTCCCGCTCAGTGACCAGGTCGACACTAGTGTCGACTGGGCAGTCGACCTGCCCCCCCCCCCCCAAGTCGACTGCGCAGTCGACTTGGGTGTCGACCTGCAGGTCGACTTGCCTGGTCGACCTGCCCAGGTGGGTCTGACCCTGGTTCGACTCTGGTGTGTTGTACGGTCTGATTTCCCTCCCTGTTTGCATCTGACGGCTCAACTTTACTTGAAAACTCTATAAATACACACTAAGACTCAACTAATTCACATAATAAAATAAGAGAGGAGTCGTCATACTGCTAGGAAGGAGTTGATCGTAGCCGCCAAGAATCAAACTAAGAAGCAAACTAAAGTCTAATCAAATCAATCAACAAATTGCTACCCAAAGGAGAGCATCTCCAAATTCAGAAAACAGAAATCAGAAAACAAGATCTCGTCACATGTTGTAAGTATAGTGGTCTTTCAGAATCTGAATAAAATTATGATGTGATACGATGTAATTGGGAATAGAATTGTATCATTATAATGATGTAGATCTGGTGTATTGTAATGTTTCTATCGTGATTGTTTTAGGTGTATTGATTTGTGGCATAAATGGATCGATGCAAGTTTATTATACGTTTGTATATGAAAGTAATGTTAATTGCAAGTTTGCGGCAGAGTCTATGATTAGATCCCTCTCATGTGGAATAGAACTATGTATACATCTTAGATTCATTACATGTATGATTAGAACTATGTTAAATGCAGTTTGGGCTGCATAAACTATGCAAGTTCATATGGAATAGACTATATATTAGATTTGGACATTTTTGGGTTAATTTACCACATGCTAGTTTTGTGTTCGACATTATGCCAAGTTAATATGTTAAAACCCAAGTTTGTATAAGTCTACATATGACATCCTATGTGACACCCATTTAGTTGTATGCCAATTTTGAATGCAAGTTCACATGATCCAATGTTTATGTTAACGCCAATTTGCAAGTTCATGCGCTACACCTTCTATGTATCATAGAAAATATTATATGTTATGGATTTCCCCTTTTCTCACGTTTATCAAGTTGGGCTGAATTGTGTCGAGCCCAACATTAGTACGTACAAACGGGGGTAATAGCGTTGGGTGTAAAACATGATATAAATAAATATGTTGGCATGTTTGGCGCGTGCCAACGACTGCGACATTTAGCGGTATAAATTGTTATACCCAAATTAAAAGACGACATGACATTTACAAAAATAATGAAATATGTAAATCTAGAAAAGACGACATGTATGACCCGAGGTTGGATTGAGTTGTGACATAAACCTGCCCGGACCCGCCCGACTGTCCAGTAGTCACAACAATACCTATCCAATGTGGGTGGTTAAACATTGAGCCTAATAAAGACCCGAGGTTAGACTGAACTACGGTGTAAACCTGCCCGGAACCAACCGGCACATCCAGTAACCGTAGTGATATCTGTCTAATGTGATTGGCCGGTGCTCTAAAAGGCTAAGGACAGGTGGTAGGGTTAAGTCAACTGAAAACACCTAACCAAAGATTCAACATGTTAACAAATATTGATGGGTGGGGTTAGGTATATACAGACACTTAACCACTTACATGTTTGACTAGAAAACCCTGGTAACGTAGTGACCCGTTTCAGCAGTAACCCAATTTAGGTATCAACGGTACCCTGAAACTAGGCAGGGTGGGGCACGATTACTGGGCTGAATGTAAGCGGTCAAATAACGGCAATTGTTGGGTGCACAGTGTAGGCCTAACGGTGTGTGGTCGTGCACGCACTCCGGAGCAGACAAGCAGGGCACTGGGGGCACCAGTAGTATAACCTATGTCTTCTAGTAATTGTGTTGGGGCCGCCACCATGGGTCTTGATACACCCCATGGTGGGACCAGCATAGGTATCTACACTTCTTGGGGTAGCCGTAAGACACACGTACGAGTAGGAGCCGATCTTTAGTAAAAACAAAAAGGATCACTTCACCCTTAGTATGGGGTGCCATTTAGGATAATCCTAGTAAATACAGAGATACAGTGTGGGTTCGATAGTATATTCGATTCTGGACTACACTCCCTTAGTTATGATACTATCATGTTTTCAGTTTATGTCTATCATATCCTTTTCTTATTCACATACTAAAAAGTCACTAGATTTACTCAGGCTTTATGTCTGACTCCGTTTTCCTTTTCGTCTTCTTTTCTTTCGTTCCCCCCTAGGTCCACAGGGAGGAAACAACTCAGCGTAGTCAGACTCTTTTGCAAGCTTGAAGACATTAAATGTACGGTTTGGATCTCTTTTGCTTGGATCATGGCTTTGGATATCATTATGGGGATTTTGCTGCTTTATTTTATGTTTTATGCTTCTTTGATAATCGAGACAGTTATGGAAATGTAATGTTTTTGGAAGTATTGTAAGACAATTGTGGTATGGTTTGTATGACACGTATTTTGATGAAATAAAAGTTGCTGTGTTTTCCGCTGTTTAAAAATATGTGTATTTATATCTGTCTTGTGTATCTGTGACTCATACTCAAAATCCTCCACCAAAATTAGGGCATTCCCTTTGTGAGTGACCCTAACGGAGGTGGGGTGTTTCACTTGGTATCAGAGCATAGTTTTACCAGATAAGATAAAAGTTTTTGAAATTGTTTTCATAAGAAAGTTTAATGAAGCATTTATTTTCAAGAAAAAAAGTGTTATATTTTAAAAGGCATAATCCCCCGAATCCATGTACATTATCTCTCTCTCTCTATCCTTCGTTTTGAATCTTTCCTTTCTGTTTCAGCATGTCTGGAGACCTTAACCTTCCTGAAGGAGTAACGATACCCGGCTGGTTTAGGAGGTACTTGGAAGCAAGGGCCAATGACGCGGGCCCAGCAAACATTCCTCCTCCAGTGGCAGCGGTTCCTTCTCCTCCTCCTGCCCCTCCTCTTGGAAATGCTTTTGCCAAAACATGTAGAGACTTCAAATCTATGGGTGGAAAGGACTTCCATGGAACTGAGCCTTTTGTAGGAGCAAGAAATTGGCTAAAGGAGACCGAGGATCTGTTTGACATCTTCGGAGTTGATGATAGGCAAAAGATACAGCTAGCAGCGTGGTTGCTCAAAGATGAAGCTTCCTATTGGTGGGAGATCACTAATGCTCAGAGGGCAGTGGAAACTTGGGATGATTTTAGGACAAAGTTCGAACTGAAATTCCTCTCCCAAGCTGAAAGGAGCCTGCAAATAGAGAAGTTCTTGAATCTTAAACAGGGAAGCATGACAGTCAGGGAGTACGTTAATCAGTTCAATCAGCTGGCCAGATTTGGGCTGGACTTAGTAAATACCCAACACAAGAAGGCGCTTTGCTTCATCAAAGGTCTGAATGAGCCTATACACATCCTTGCCATGACCCATGTGTCCACGGGAGTGACTTATGAAAGCTTGGTGGACATGGCGTTGCTACATGAGGAAGACCACGGCAAGAAGGAGACTAAGGCTGAGGAAAAGAAAGAAGGTTTACAGACTAAGAAGACAGACTTTAAGAAAGGAGGAAAGAACAAGAAGTCCCATGAGAAGAGAAAGTGCCATTTCTGTGGCATAGTTGGACATATAGAGAAAGACTGTCGAAAGAAGAAGGCAAAGATGGGTGGTTGCTTTCATTGCGGAGAGACTGGGCACCAAGCTAAGGACTGCCCAAAGAAGAAAGGACAGGGACAGAAAGCTGGATCTACTTCAGGGGGTCAAGTTCATGCTCTGGCAGCACCTCCATAGGACCGAGGTAGTAATATTTCTGTAGAAAGTGTAGTCTATCTTTATGAGCATCCAGTTCGCACACTTTTTGACTCAGGTGCATCACACTCCTTTATTTCATCTGCTTTAGTAGAATCTCTACATCTAGACACTAGTATGGTTGAGGATCCCTTAGTAGTTTCAAATCCAATTGGGGGCTCCGCTTACTTGTCAATGGTTTGTTTGGGTTTGAAAATCTCTATTCTCAGTGTTGAGTTTAGTTGTAATGCCTTTGTTCTAGGCTTCTCGGGATATGGTTTGATCTTAGGCATGGACTGGTTATCCAGTAACGGTGTCATTCTTGATTGTGAGAAAAGAGTAGTTAGACTCTTGACTCGGCTTGGTAACACTCTAGAAATTTCCTGTAACCCTTTGAATGCTGTTATGCTTAGTTATCTAGAGTCGCTTGATGCTTCTGACGAAAATTTGCAGTCGGATAGAGTAGTCCAGGAATATCCGGATGTCTTCGAGGAGGTGAAACGCTTACCCCGAAAGCGGGAAATAGACATCCGTATCTATCTTGTAAATAATGCAAAGCCCGTAGCTTTACCTGTCAGACATATGGCTCCACGGGAAAGGAAAGAGCTCAGTAAGCAGGTTAAAGAGCTTCTAGAAAAGGGTTTCATTGGAAGGAGCATTTCAGAATGGGATGCTCCAGTGGTGTTCGCAACCAAAGCAGACGGTTCGCTTCGCCTCTGTGTTGACTATAGGGAGTTAAACAAGTTGACCAAGAAAAATAGGCACCCTCTTCCCCGAATCGACGATTTGTTTGATCAACTTGTAGGTGCGTCGGTTTTCTCCCAACTTGATCTAGCAACTGGGTTCCATCAGCTAAGAGTAGCTGAGGATAGTATTGATAAAACGGCATTCAGAACCCCAGACGGTTTCTTTGAGTGGCATGTCATGCCTTTCGGCCTGATAAACGCACCCGCTTATTTCGTGGACCTAATGAGCAGAGTGTTCAGAGAATTCCTCAACAAGTCTGTAGTTGTTTTCGTAGACGATATCTTGATCTTTTCAAAGAGTGAGGAAGAGCATGCTCAACATCTGAAGGAAGTCATGGATACTCTCCGAGCACATCAGCAAAGGCAAAATTTTCAAAATGCCACTTTTGGAGAGAAGAAGTAAGGTTTCTTGGGCATGTAGTATCTAAAGAAGGGCTGGCCATAGACCCCGCGAAGGTAGTTGCGGTGCAAGACTGGAAGGCACCGAAAGAATGCAACTGAGGTCCGAAGTTATCTAGGACTAGCAGGTTTCGACCGAAAATTCATAAGGGATTTTGCGAAAATCTCAGCTCCACTATTCAATTGGGACTTGGACTACGAGTTGGCTTTCCAACGCCTAAAAAAGGGCTCTTACAACAGCCCCAGTCCTGACTCTGCCAGACGGAAGCAAGATGTTCACAGTTTATACAGATGCATGTGGGACAGGGCTAGGCGCTGTCTTGATGCAAGAAGGGAGGGTAGTAGCTTATGGTGGAAGGCAATTGAATGTTCATGAAAAGAACTACCCGACCCACGATCTTGATTTAGCCGCCATCGTCTTTGCACTTAAGTCTTGGCGACATTATCTCCTAGGTGAGAAGTTCGAACTTTACACCGACCATAAATCGTTGAAATATCTTTTCTCGCAGAAAGATCTTAACTTGAGGCAACAGAGATGGATGGAGTTTCTTTCCTCGTATGACTTCGAGATTTCCTATACTCCAGGCAAGGGCAATGTGGTGGCAGACGCATTGAGTAGAAAGAAACTGACCCTAAGCCCACTCTTTGTAGAAAGGCAAAGCCTAGAGTATATAGCCAGTTTTAACTTTAGGCCCTCCTCTGATTTAGTACCGGGTTTGTTAGCATCTCTTGAGGTGCGCCCTACTCTTTTGGACACAATAGGGACGGCACAACGTGAGGATCCTCAACTAGTTGAAGTGGTTGATACGCTAATTAGGGGTGAGACTTCTAGTCACCTCAGTAGATACTCTGTCGATGATAAAGGCTGGCTGAGATGCGACGGAAGACAATGCGTCCCATAAGCGAGAGAATTGGTAAAGAAGGTTCTCGAGGAAGCACATCGTTCCAAGATGACAATACATCCAGGCGGAGACAAAATGTACAAGACATGAAAAGAGTTTTCTTTTGGAACGGCATGAAGAAGGACATAGCAGATTACATTTCTAAGTGTATAGTATGCCAACAGGTCAAGGCGGAACAGAAGAAGCCTGGAGGACTACTTCATCCCCTAGAGGTCCACAGTGGAAGTGGGATAGCATTTCAATGGACTTCGTTGATGGGCTGCCTAGGTCCAGAAGAGGCAATACTAGCATTTGGGTAATAGTGGATAGGCTTACTAAGAGCGCCCACTTTTTACCTGTCAAGAGTAGAAGGACCACCTCATCTTTAACGTTTCTTTACATCAAGGAGATAGTTCGACTCCATGGGATACCTTCCATCATTGTTAGTGACCGAGACCCTATCTTCACAAGCGAGTTTTGGCGAAGTTTGCAAGAGGCTGTAGGCACACAGTTATGTTTGAGCACGGCCTATCACCCCCAGACCGATGGACAGACGGAAAGGGTGAATAGAGTTTTAGAGGATCTTTTGAGACTTTGCGTTCTAGACTTTGGAGGGACATGGAGGATCACCTTCCCTTAGTGGAGTTTGCTTACAACAATAGCTTCCAAGCTACCATAGGCATGGCACCCTTCGAAGCATTGTATGGAAGACCGTGCAAATCACCAACTTGTTGGTGGGAGTCTACAGATAAGGTTATTCTTGGTCCAGACATGATCAGAGAAACTTCAGAAAAAGTGGACTTGATACGAAGAAGGATGAAGACGCCCAAGATAGACAGAAATCCTACGCCGACAAGAGAAGGACCGACCTTGAGTTTGAGGTTGGGGACAGAGTTTTTCTTAAGGTATCTCTTCTAAGGAACGTTGTTCGTTTTGGATCCACTGAAAGCTGGCACCGAGATTTGTAGGACCATTTCCTATCATCGAGAAGGTTGGGAAGATGTCCTATAGATTAGAGCTACCTGAAAAGCTGGCCGGAGTTCACAACGTCTTTCATGTTTCTCACCTCCGAAAGTGTATACACGAGTCTGCTAAAATAGTAGAGCCTAGCATTCTAGAAGAAGCCGAAGTGGAACGTGAAGCAACTGTGAGAAGAGTTCCAACACACATCTTAGGAACTGAAGTGAAAAAGCTACGCAACCGCGAAGTCAAGCTCGTCAAAGTTCAGTGGAGCGACGCCGAGGAAGACGCGACTTGGGAAACTGAGGCTAGAATACGCATAGCCTACCCTTTTCTTTTCGAGGGTACATCTTTGATCTCTCTTTTTCCTTAAGTTATGCTTTATCTATCTTTTAGGCATATTTCCTCGGCCCTTTCTCCTTAACTCCTTAGGTAGAAAACAAATGGATGCAAACATGTATTTGAAAACATGTTATGGATTATGGCTGCAAGTGGTTGCAAGTGATTGCTAGTGGTTGCTCGTGGATGCATATACACACACACCCTAGGTTTTAGATTGGCTCAGTCACTTCATACTGCATATGCATATATGTATTCTCGTTCATATGTGGTTGAAATTTTATGTGCTAACATATGGTTATCACATTTGTATGAATTGTTGTGCACTCATGTAGAATTATGAGTAGGAAAAAAAATTTGCATACATAATGGGTTCATGACACTTACATGATTCGCATTTAGGAGGTCGACTGAATCAGTCGACCGCCTGATTTCTACATTAGATAGGGACATTTACACACACAATGCATATGATCATAAAGCATTAGAAGTCTTTAAGGACAATGGACACCTATGTTTGTTGGTTGAGTATATGGACGATTGGATGGTAGGATATACATTCTTCCTAAACTTGAAGATTTCGGGGACGAAATCCTTTTAAGTGGGGGAGAATGTAACACCCGTATATTCTATAACAGTGAAATTCATAATTAAAGTATAATTAATTCTAATTAAAGAATTAAGGAAAACGGTTTACGCCATTGCGTTCGTCTCGGAATTTTGGTTGAGATAGAGTCCGAGTTTGCGTGAAACGGACTCCGTATGAAGGAGTTATGATCTCCGGAAGTTTCAGAATAAATTTGAAATTCAAAACAGCTCAGAATAGGTTTAAAATTCGAATTCGAGTTCAAACTGGGCTGGGCGGGAAAATTCCCGCCCAGTGCCCAGGTCGACACTCAGTGTCGACTGGGCAGTCGACCTGCCCCCCCCCCCCCCAAGTCGACTGCGCAGTCGACTTGCCTGGTCTGCCTGACCAGGTGGGTCTGACCCTGGTTCGACTCTGGTGTGCTGTACGGTCTGATTTCCCTCCCTGTTTGCATCTGACGCTCAAATTTACTTGAAAACTCTATAAATAAACACTAAGACTCAACTAATTCACATAAGAAAATAAGAAAGGAGTCGTCATGCTGCTAGGAAGGAGTTGATCGTAGTCGCAAAGAATCAAAACTAAGAAGCAAACTAAAGTCTAATCAAATCAATCAACAAATTGCTACCCAAAGGTGAGTATCTCCAAATTCAGAAAACAGAAATTAGAAAACAAGATCTCGCCACACGTTGTAAGTATATTGGTCTTTCAGAATCTGAATAAAATTATGATGTGATACGATGTAATTGGGAATATAATTGTATCATTATAATGATGTAGATCTTGTGTATTGTAATGTTTTTATCGTGATTGTTTTTGGTGTATTGATTTGTGGCATAAATGGATCGATGCAAGTTTATTATACATTTGTATATGAAAGTAATGGTAATTGCAAGTTTGCGGCAGAGTATATGATTAGATCCCTCTCATATTTATGTTAATATCCCATTTATGTTTATGTTGATATCATGGGCCATATACTTATGTAAACACACCCTAGATCTGAGATCCTTTATACTACATGACTCAAAACTTATGTATACATCTTAGATTCATTACATGTATGATTAGAACTATGTTAAATGCAGTTTGGGCTGCATAAACTATGCAAGTTCATGTGGAATAGACTATATATTAGATTTGGACATTTTTGGGTTAATTTACCACATGCTAGTTTTGTCTTCGACATTATGACAAGTTAATATGTTAAAACCCAAGTTTGTATAAGTCTACATATGACATCCTATGTGACACCCATTTAGTTGTATGCCAATTTTGAATGCAAGTTCACATGATCCAATGTTTATGTTAACGCCAATTTGCAAGTTCATGCGCTACACCTTCTATGTATCATAGAAAATATTATATGTTTTGGATTCCCATTTTCTCACGTTTATCAAGTTGGGCTGAATTGTGTCGAGCCCAACATTATTACGTACAAACGGGGGTAATAGGGTTGGGTGTAAAACATGATATAAATAAATATGTTGGCATGTTTGGCGCGTGCCAATGACTGCGACATTTTAGCGGTATAAATTGTTATACCCAAATTAAAAGACGACATGATATTTACATAAATAATGAAATATGTAAATCAAGAAAAGACGACATGTTTGACCCGAGGTTGGATTGAGTTGTGACATAAACCTGCTCGGACCCGCCCCGGCTGTCCAGTAGTCACAACAATACCTATCCAATGTGGGTGGTTAAACATTGAGCCCAATAAAGACCCGAGGTTAGACTGAACTACGGTGTAAACCTGCCCGGAACCAACGGCACTTCCAGTAACCGTAGTGATATCTGTCTAATGTGAGTGGTCGGTGCTCTAAAAGGCTAAGGACAAGTGGTAGGGTTAAGTCAACTGAAAACACCTAACCAAAGATTCAACATGTTAACAAATATTGATGGGTGGGGTTAGGTATATACAGACACTTAACCACTTAACATGTTTGACTAGAAAACCCTGGTAACATAGGGACCCGTTTCATCAGTAACCCAATTTAGGTATCAACGGTACACCTGAAACTAGGCAGGGTGGGGCTGATTACTGGGCTGAATGTAAGCGGTCAAATAACGGCAATTGTTGGGTGCACAGTGTAGGTCAAACGGTGTGTGGTCGTGCACGCATTCCAGAGCACACAAGTAGGGCACTGGGGGCACCAGTAGTATAACCTATGTCTTCTAGTAATTGTGTCGGGGGCCGCCACCATGGGTCTTGATACACCCCATGGTGGGACCAGCATAGGTATCTACACTTCTTGGGGTAGCCGTAAGACACACGTACGAGTAGGAGCTGATCTTTAGTAAAAACAAAAAGGATCACTTCACCCTCAGTATGGGGTGCCAGTTAGGATAATCCTAGTAAATACAGAGATACAGTGTGGGTTTGATAGTATATTCGATTCTAGACTACACTCCCTTAGTTATGATACTATCCTGTTTTCAGTTTATGTCTATCACATCCTCTTCTTATTCACATACTGAAAAGTCACTAGATTTACTCAGGCTTTATGTCTGACTCCGTTTTTCTTTTCGTCTTCTTTTCTTTCGTCCCCCCCCCCAGGCCCACAGGGAGGAAACAACTCAGCGTAGTCAGACTCTTTTGCAAGCTTGAAGACAGTAGATGTACGGTTTGGATCTCTTTTGCTTGGATCATGGCTTTTGATATCATTATGGGTATTTTGCTGCTTTATTTTATGTTTTATGCTTCTTTGATAATCAAGACAATTATGGAAATGTAATGTTTTTGGAAGTATTGTAAGACAATTGTGGTATGGTTTGTACGACACGTATTTTGATGAAATAAAAGTTGTTGTGTTTTCCGCTGTTTAAAAATATGTGTATTTATATCTGTCTCGTGTATCTGTGACTCATACTCAAAAACCTCCAACCAAATTAGGGCATTCCCTTTTTGAGTGACCCTAACGGAGGTGGGGTGTTTCAGTTCTTTTTCGGGGACGAAAAGTTTTAAGTCAGGGAGATTGTAACAATCCAGAAATCTGGGCCAATTTAAAAATTTTATTTTGGCAATTTTAGTGAATTTTGAATATTTAAAATGAATTATTTTAAATAACAAGGACGAGAAATTTATTTTGAATAGAAATAGAACGTATATATTTATTTGAATCGACGTTAGAAAATAAATATTTTATTGTAATTGTAAAAGGAACTGAAATGGCGCGGTAGTTCGAAATTTCGATTTCAAATTTCAAATGAATGTACAGGATTCAAAATAAACTGGATTCTAGCAAAACAAAAAATATTTGAATCAAGTTGAGAATATCTTTCCAAGAAATCCGAAAAATAAAAATTTCATAGTGGGGATAAAAAGTTATGTCCAATTGAAAATTCAGAATAGTCGCTATGGAATTCTAGCCCTAAAAAATGGAAATTTTGCAAACGACCTCGGTTTTTGACGAAACCAATTTTGTTGGATCCGTGATGTCAAGTTATTGCTAGGTTTCAAAATTCGTAATTTTCTAAACCAATATGTGAGCGTGGCAAAGGAAAACGCGTTTGACCAGTTTCAGTTGATTTTAATCAACTGGAAAATGGCCATTTTTCAAACGGTCTCAGAATTTGATGAAATTAGTTTTGTTAAAACTGTATCGTCAATACGAAGCTAGAAATAATTTTTCTGGAATTTTTAGAGTCCGTATGTGGCCCTGGTAAATTGAAATGCGCGTTTCAAATTCAATATATAGATTTATATTTTGATTTTGACGAAAACTGATTGAAACGATCGAATCAGCTTACGATATATATCCTATTGTGTTCGGAATGGGGGTAATTAGCTAAGAACTTTATAGTAAATAAAAATTAGATTGTTATGCTAATAAAAATTAGATGTTGATATAAAGAAAAAGAATAAGTTTTTATGAAGGAAAAGGAATAAGTTTTTATAAATAAAAAGATTTGATGTTTAAACAAGAAAAGCTTTGATTTTTAAACAAGAAAAGCTTCGATTTTTAACATTAGAAAGATATGATTTTTAGTGATAGAAAGGTTCGATTTTTCTAGATAAAAAGTTAGATTTTTAACATTATAAAGATATGATTTTTATATGTACAATAACGCTATAAAAATATAATTTTTATAATGGAGTAGCGATGTTAGAAATATGATTTTTATTTTATACATTAGATAAAAATGTGATTTTTATACATATAGATGTGAAATAAAAATGAGATTTTTAACATAAAACTGCGTGAAACAGATCTCGTTAGAAGCACAATGAAGATTTCCTACATAAGCAGAGTCCTGACGTTTGGTCTAGCTCTTGGTGAGAACTCCTCACTTCTATTTTTATTTCTAGTTGAATAGTTGAACTAGGATGCAGAAGGTGTTTAGTAGCACCCGACACCCATCGTCCACAGACCATGGATATCTTGTTTGTTTGATTACTGTGTTGTGAAATTTGATTGTGTGATGTGGAATGAAATAAAATATTTTATAGTGGAAAATATTTTATAGTTAAAAATATAATTTTTAACGTGTATATAAATAAATATTTATAAACAAATCGTACGATTTGTTTATGTACACCCATTTGACTGATATTGATTGGGACGATAAATTTTACACATCGCCCAACTGCACAAATAAAAATCTGTGTTTGTTGATTGAAACCCCACACGTGTATTGGGATGATATTTGACGTACAATAATCCCGATTGTTTAGTTGTATGTCAATCGATGGGTTGACAGACTGTGTAAGCATTAATTATCAATATTTAATGCTTATGCAGTTGTGTGGTGCACTCTGGATGATGGTTGATGATTTATCGTTGTTGTTATATACATGTGTTGTAGGGAATCAATATAATTAACGTTAATGGTAATTGATTGGGCCTCATTCCAATTTGGAAAATAAGAAATATATATTCATGTGTTGAATAGAAAAATAAATATTCATGTGTTAAATAGAAAAACAAAAGTTCATGTGTTGAATAGAATAAATATTCATGTGTTTAATAGAAGTATAAATTCATGTGTTGAATAGAAAAATAAATATTCATGTGTTGAATAGAAATATATATATTCATGTGTTGAATAGAAAAATATATATTCGTGTGTTGAATAGAAAAATAAATATTCATGTGTTGAATAGAAAAACAAAAATTCATGTGTTGAATAGAATAAATATTCATGTGTTTAGTAGAAGTAAAAATTCATGTGTTGAATAAAAATATATATATTCATGTGTTGAAGAAAATATTCATTTGTTAAATAGAATAACGCAGTTATTGAAATATATAAAGCTGTGTTGATTAGATATGCGCCATTTTGACGTGAATGATATTTATATCGATTTTATTCATTTTTATAATGAATATCGAAAGGGAATTGATTTCAAAATATAATATTTTGAAAATACTATCATTTATAGATTAATGATATGTAATATTCAATTTTGATTAGAAGTTGAATATGAAGTTGAAATCATTTTGAAAATAAATTTAAAACGATTTATAAAATACGTTTTAAAAGGAAATCGACGAAATATATATAATATGTATTATATATATAGAATGGCCTGAATAGAACGCGCCGCGCCACGACCGTTCGCGAATTTCGACCATTGACTTCGAATGAATATTACTGGAGATCCGACCGTCAGATTCTCTCAAACCGGAAACATTGGGGTCGTATCGAAAGGAGATTTCTAACGAATATTAGAAATTAGAAATCTAACGGTTGGATTTGGAATTATGTCCAAATCAAGTGTGGAAAAGGTCGCCGTAAGTGCAGTTCGATGGCCGTTGATGGAAATCGACTATACGGGCATTGATAAAATTATTAAAAATAGTAATAATTTGTGTAAAATCATAAGAAATGATTTGTGAAGAATTGGGATGAAAATTTCCAAATTTGAAAAGATAAAAATAGATTTTTATCGAAATGAACTAGTTTTGAACTAGAATTATAAATCCATTTATTTTTAAAATAAATAAATTGGATTTGAAATGGTTTTAAAAGTAACCAGAATTTCCAATAATTGAATTGGAATGGATTTTAATCGAAATTGTCTTTGGAATATTTAGATGTTGGATTTCGTGATTATATAGATATTGTTATGGAAATTTAAAAGATATATTTATATCGTTATTTCCAATACGATATTTGTTGGTCGTAGAATTTGATATTGAATATAAGCCGTTATATTTTCTATTCAGAGACTTGTATTTAATATCAAATGGGATTTGGGTTTATCGTGAATGGTTTTTTAAATAACATTGATTCTTTAACCCAGTTAAAGACAGGATATGATTTTCCAAGTTAAATAATCATTAATATTGATTTTTGGGAAGATTAAAACCAAGTGGAGTTTTAATGAATCTTAAATTAGATTGAAATGATCGAAAATGGAGTGTCACCAGTTTTGCTCCAGGCGATAGTTAAATCTTTAATTAGATTTGAAAGTGAAATGGTAATTGAATTTACCATAACACCGTGGTGTTAGATATGAAGTATGACCAGTTTTACTTCATGGGATGAATAGGTTGGGATTGGGAAATAAAATAAATGATTATTTTGGTGTGGTTTGCTAATCCCGACTAGTTTTGAATTGATATTCAAAGAAGATTAAAGAATAAATTTAAAGAATTTGTCTTTGATAAAATTAATGGGAATCTTTCCCAAAGTATAAGAATATTTGAATAAGAGAATATTCTGAATTGGAATGAGGCGTATGTTGTGTTTGGTAACACTAGTTTATTATATACGCGAGTTATTCAGAAAGACAGGGTTATCCCATTCTGAATAACTGATTCGACATGGTGTCGAGGATGAAGAAGGTGGTCGAAGACCAGAGGTCTTCACATTGTTTGGGTGATTACTGATAATCTTGATTGGGCTGTACACCCAAGAGGAGGGAATCAGTTGGTGATCGCAAAGACGTACTTGGAGATCGATGGATATGCGAGGTACAAGGTGCCTCTGGTTTCGTTCAGACCCAGAACGAAATTGTAAATGGACCATGTGTCTGACATTGGATTTTATTCTATGTGACTGATTTCTATTAAAATATATATGTTTGGCGGCGGAGAATTTATTCTCTTGCTTAACGCCCTTTTCTGAGACGTACGAGCTCAGGGGTTATATATTGATGGATATCAATCGCATGGAGTGAATTGCCTGTGTGGTATGCCTAAGTGGCAAATGATCAAGGCTTCTGTTAAAAAGAAAAGTCTCGTGGTTGATGATCAAAGCACCGCCTGTGTGGCATAGCTTTGTGTAACATTGATTCGCGCGCCTCACACCCCGATTGTGAACCTGAAACGGGAGAGGACATCAGGGAGAGCATGTGTTTCCTTCTAGCTAGGGTGGTGTCAGTGACCTACCAACTCTGACATTTATATTATTTTCACCTGTGTGGTTGTTGTTGTTGCGAGGCGCCTCAGATATATCGGTGACTATGAGGAGCCGATGGAGTCTTTGGACTCATTGACACACCAAAGGGTGGGGAAACGCAGTGCTCAGTCATAATAATCCACATCGGTGGACCGACCCTGACGATCCAAGGGGCAGTTGCGGCTGCTCCTGAGGGGCGGGCTGGAGCGTCTCGAATTCGGTAGAGGATGATCCCTTGCCTCGGTTCATAGATGGAAACCCAACTTCCAATACGTGACTTTGCGGTTTTTGATTGTTGAGCCTAGTACGGCGACATAGTGGAATGGGTCACTTATGCCGTCTATGATTGATACTTATGATTTGAAATTATTTTGACACTGTACACTTATAGTAATAATAAAACATGAAATTTCACGTACCAAGCATTCTTGGCTATTATAAGGTAAAAACCCTATCCTCCGGCTTGCGTTGCATTGTGTGATGGGACCTGGTTCTCATAATAGCTTTATTGTTCTTTATTTAGCATTGCGCTGTTGTTTTAGGCACTGGTATTCTTGGGAGGAAACCCGTTCCGTGTTATACGGCGTGGTCCCTTGATTTACCTAACTTTAAAATAAAGATTAATAAGTGTTTTAGTTCTCACACCAGTCACATGACTGACCTGGAGTTTATTGTTTCAACCTAAACTTTGGGTGCCTTATTTCGACACAGGGCTAGTAGTTTTGGTTTTGCAGATTTATATTCACAGGATCTTGATTTGCAGCTGGAACAATACTTGGAAGCTCTGTATCCATGTATACTTCTAGTTTTGTTTTGTATTATTTTCCGCTGCGACGTATTTAAAAGTAATTTAAATCTCTGATATTTTCTGTGTAATATTTATTCATACTCTGTAGTATTCTTTTATTCTGATGGAATTGTTGTAATATACAATGAAATGTTCTTCTATTTGCGTTCAAATTTGTCGTGTTATCAAACCAATCAGGGGTTTCGAACAGTCTTGGTCGGTTTAGAGATCGATTCGGATCGAGCGAAATTCCTTTTCGTCAGACTCAGGATCCCCCACAGTGAACCCTTGGATCCTGCAGGGCCGGTCCACAAATATACCTTAGTGGATTGGCAATTCCAGAACACACGCTTCCTGGTCCTATTGAACCTATAAATTGGTCACTATCGACCAATATAACCGAGGCCTCGTAATCCATCATCCACATAAGTAAAATGTCAGGGCTTGAAAAACCCCGATGCCACTTTTAGCTAGAAAGAAACGTGTGCACTCCCTGCGTTCCCTTGTCCCGTTTTTGACTCATATCGGGGTGTGAGGCTCGCGAAGTAATGCTATACACAAAGCTACGCCTAAATAGGTCGTGCTTTGATCATCAACCACAAGGCCTTGCTTTTCAACAAAATCCTCGATAAATTGCATCTTGGCATGCCACATTGACAATTCACGCCATGCGATCGATTACTATCAATATAAAAGGTCTGGGCTCGTACGTATCAGAGAAGGGTGTTTAGCAAGAGAATAAATTCTCCGCCACCAAACAGATATATTGTGACGAAAAGGAATTTCGCTCGATCCGAACCAGCCGCTAAACCGACCTAGACCGTTCGAAACGCCCTATCGTTTGAGAACATGACAAAATAGAACGCATACAAAAGAACATTTCATTGTATATTACAACAATGCATCAGATTACAAGAATATACAGAGTATAAACAAACATATATTACACAGAAATATCAGAGATTACAATAAATTACATAGCAGCGGAAAATAATACAATACACAACTAGAAGGAGATATACGGATACAAAGCTTTCCGGAT
>JASFAX010007378.1:0-25468 GCA_030737875.1 Allium sativum
TGCATCGACACGACCTAAAACGTCGTTTAATTAAATATGGTCGTTTTAAAATAAATAAAAATGGCGATATATCGTTATAAAATACTATAGACGATATAGAGAGGAAATAAACCAATTTTGTTGTGTTTGCTTGATATGTGATGGTTGAATGTATTTAACATGGAAATTACAACTAAAGAACTAAATGCGAATGTTGAATAGTCCAACCATGTCATTAATTGATTTGAAAATCTAAATATACGTGGGTTATTTGAAAAGGCCGAGTTCATCTCATTTCAAATAATCGATCGACGTTGAGAAGTCAAAGAGTCGAAGACGGTTGAAGACCGACGATCTTCACATTGGATGGATGGGCGCTACTGATGCTCGTGATTGGAGTAGCTACCATGAAGGAACTGAAGTAGTAGCCGTCCAAACATACTGTTGATTGTACGGATATGTGAGGAATTGGTGCCTCCGGTTTCGTTCAGACCCAGAACGGACTTGTAAATGGACTGTGTGTCTGACATTGGATTTTGTTCTGTGCTGATTGATCTCTGTTAAATATATCTGTTTGGCGGCGGAGAATTTATTCTCTTGCTTAACGCCCTTCTCTGAGACGTACGAGCTCAGAGGTTATGTATTGATAGAAATCAGTCGCATGGAGTGGATTGCCTGTGTGGCACGCCTAAGTGGCATATGATCAAGGCTTCTATTGCAAAGCAAAGTCTTGTGGTTGATGATCAAAGCATGGTCTGTGTGACGTACCTTTGTGTATAACGTGAATTCGCGAGCCTCACACCTCGGTATGAGTCAAAAACGGGAGAGTGACTGCAGGGAGAGCACGACATTTCTTTCTAGCTAAGGTGGTGTCAGTGACCTACCAGCCCTGACATTATATATACTTTTCACCTGTGTGGTTGTTGGAACGCGAGGCGCCTCGATATAGGTCTGTAAGGACCGGGAAACGTGTGTTCAGGAATTGCCAATCCTCAAAAGTAAGAGAGGACCGGCCCTGAAGATCCAAGGATCATAGTGGGGTCCTGGGACATTTGCTAGAGTGTCTCGAATCGGAGAGGAGCTTGCCCCTTGCCTCGACTCATGAAGGAATCCAATTTCCAATACGAAATATGCGGACGTGATTGTATTACTAGTATGGCGACATAGTAGATGGTAGCTATGCCGCCTAGGATTGATATTTATGATTGAATTTGCTTTTGAAACATATATACACTAGTAATAATATCAAACACTTTTGTTATATTCGTATGAAGCATTTTTGGCCATTATAAGGTAGAACTCTATCCTCCGGCTTGTGTTGCATTGTGTGATGGGACCTGAGTCTTATAATGGCTTCATTTTATAAAAAGAATTGCGATGATTTAATCATTTACTTTATTTCATGCACTAGCACTCATTGGAGTAAACCCGTTCCGCGAAAGTGGCGTGGTCCTTTGATTTGCCTTATTATTGTTGTTAATAAGTTAAGTAGATTTCTCATACCAGTCCCATGACTGACTCGTAGTTTGTTTCACCTTGCAAACTCGGGTGCCCTCATTTTCACATGGGAAGCCTAGTTACAGGTTTCTAACGCACTTTTGGCTCATGGCGAGGCTTGACTACACCGTGCTGACTTGGATTTTCTCCGCCATTATTGTATCTATATTATGATTCCGCCATTGGCGATGTAGACTGATGTTTATTTTGTATCATGTACTGTGCTTCTCTGATGTGATGATATCTATATGATTCCGCTGTCATATGTGTGTAAATTATTCTATTTTCTGTTTATGCTATTATCTGTGATCTGCTAATGATGATTAATGTGTTATATTCCAATGATTATCCTTAACACCGTGTCACGAGGTTTTGGGATCGTCACAACCGGAAGACAAACCGGAACCCTAGAAAGGATACAGGCTATCCATACTAGTCTTTTTGGTACAGACACTGACAGTCATTCCAAACTAACAGCCATCTACGTACATCTTGAGGAAAAGCCCCTCTAAGTATTCTTTAGAGAACCTGAAGCCTACATCCGGGGGCTTATAATCGAGAGCATACAAGTAGAGGCTCAAATACCTTCCGAAAAGCTACTACATCAACAAGCTCATATCACTCTCAAAGAAGCCCCAGCTGGTCGGGACCTTCCCTCCAAAAGTTGTAATCTGCACCTTAAAGCGACCGAGACCCAAAGCAACTGAAACCAAAGAGAAAGGAGGCCGACAGAAGTCTCTGCAAGCCCAACGACCCAACAGCGGAGGGAGCCCCAAATCCTCTATAAATAGGAAACCAAGGGTCACATATTAAGAGGGGATTTTTATGATTCAAATTCTTGTACGTGTAACGACTTGAAAATTCCCGATCTTGATCATCGATAATAATACATATCCTATGTCACATATCGACCAATCAAATGCCAAAAATTTACAGATCGTTAATAGAAAGAAGTTAAAGGGTGAGAAGTAGAAAGATAGAAAGTTAGAATAGAAGAAAAAGAAGAACACAACATAATCAGAGTATCACGAATCTCACAACGAAACTGAAAAAATATTTTATATAACAATACTTCAAATACAAACTGGCATTTATACTTGCATATATCATCATAGTACAATTCACATATAACACAGCGGAGATAAACTCCAAGCTCCTTGGAGATATCTGTAAAATCCTGCATTACTTGACTGCCCGTACAAATTTGGGCACCCAAGAGTTTAGGGAAAACACAGAAAAATAAATCCTAGGTCAGTCATGGGACTGTTATTTGTAAACAATTTTAAAACAGATTAATTTAACATTCAAAATTCCTTTTGAAATAAATGATAATCGTAAGACCAATCCACACATAAACACGGATGGTTTTTACCTTACGGTAACCCGAAACGTTTTTGAAATAATATTATTCTGGTATTATCATAATGTCTAAATACAAATAAATAACAATCTAACATAACGCTTCCATCTCACGCTCTACATATATAGTATACAATCAAAACCGTAGGTGCTTATTCGAGATTGGATTCCGAATATGACAAGGTATGGAACCACCTGCCGATAGCGTATATCTAAAGGGGAATACACTAGGTTCAACAAGAACATCTTGCAACTCGGCCCACACATGACCGACCACTCATTTCGCTTGAGTGTATCGAATGTATATCACCAACTGTTGTGTACGGCAACTTTTCCCGAAAAGGGACAATATTGAAATAGATTAAAGAAGGAAATGGATTCTCTTTAGATACGTGATTATACGATCTAATGGAAGCGACCCATATAGCCATGCTGCCTGCCCGATTTTTGTCATTTCCTAGTTGGTGAGGCTTGAGATTAGAATTACCTTTAGAATATCTGGCCACCATTTACTTTGAATGCCACATTGTTAGATCCGTCAAATCACTAATTGACGTCCACAAATATACTCTGGATGTAAAAGAAGTGCCCTTCTTTTCTATCAACTTTGTGTATTTGTAAAAAATCAACGTACGTGATTTTTAGGAAACACTCTGTCAAACATTCGTCCATACAAGTCATCCAGGAACAGGAAGAACCGAAGGTACTCTCCTACTGCATCCAATATACGAATCACCCCATGGATCAGTAGCGAGAAGCCCTTGCAATCTGAAGATTCCAATTACGATAGAATCACTGTTGAAATATCTCTGGGATCTATCAGAAAATTTCAATAAGTGATTCTCCCACTTATGAAGATCTACGGTCTTTAATTCTTTAAATTGTAAAATCGTCCCTACAAGTTAGTTTACGTAAGTTGGTTCGAAGTGGTTTTGGGTTCAGTTCCCATCCTGATCTCTTCGAGCTAACACGTAAGGATTATTTATTTGATAGTCGGTGTTTTAACTATCAAAGCTAAATAGTGTGAAGAAGGAAAATCACCCATTTAAATTATTTCATCTCATATATATATTTGTACATGTCTACTCATCTTAATTGACTTATGTAATCGTATTTCTAAATCCAGAATAGTATTTGAATACAACAAAACATGTCAACGTTTTACTTTAATTAATGTAGATCCGGTTTATTTCTTCGTAGCATAACAGATAGTTAACAATAATTATCTTTCGCACAATTAACAATCAAGAAGATTTGATGTATGATTTCAAACTTATACTAGTTTGAAATATTTGATCTTAGATAACAATCTATTTTACGTAATTATTTATCAAAGATCTTTGGAAATAAATTAATCGATTTTAATTATATTTCTATTTATTTTTAATCGGCTATAAATATATATGTATGTACAAGTATTATTATTGCAGATTCGTCTCAGATTTACACGATAACATGAAATCTGAAATTACGAAATAATTTAGTAACTTCTCGATCCTTGTTCCCTCTTTTTAATTTGTTTATCTATTTCTTATACATTTAAGTTCTATTTAAAGTCAATTGTTATTAGAATTGATTCAACTTACAATATGAATATCTTCGACCCAATACGGTCGAATTATTCACGTACATGTTCTAATTAAATTTATCGTTCATTGTGAAATATTTAGGTGAACTTATCACCTATTAAATTATCTATATATATCATGTTCAAACTTAAAACTTTAGGATTAAATAACCATTTTTTTTCATTCATTCTAGGCCCACTTGACCCTTTTACACAAAAGAAGCCCATCCCCTAAATTCCTTTACACATTCAACGTCCATTCTCTTCTTCTTGTATGAGGTAGTTGCCAGTCCATATACTACACTTAAACTCCTTAAGCAATCCATTCTTTCAATTTATTTATAGAAAATATGTATCATTCAAACCAATATCATTTCCCTATCGGCCCAGGCTCACAAAACTCAGCGGCATGCTCAACCGATCAGTCCTCCACTTGCTGCTTTAATCTTATCCTGTATGAGTACTTTTGGTTCAAGACACCTTATGTTTAAAGAAAAATGTATGTCCATTTTTTCTTTCTTTGGGAGCCGTGTTTTTAGTTGTTCCAGTTCTTGCATGTACATTATCTTGGGATGAATTCTTATGTACCAACTTCGGTATTCCCATGTGCCAGATCAATCTTAGTCACTGATTTGCACAAAATCTAATTGTTTTGAGTGGATTGTAGGACCCGTTCATTAGATTATTATTAATATGTTTGGTTGATGTGTGGTGGTGATTTGTCGGACACACGGGAACACCGGAGTTGGGTACAGAAGAATTGATCTCCATTATCTTCTATAGTTCACTCACTTCTTTCCTTCATCCCAATCATGCCTGCACATATTCTCTACCATGCATACATGTATTGACACATTTTCTTTCATGTTTCAAGCATCCACTCCCCTTCTTCATACATGCAAAAGACCTCCCATCCTTCATGTTTGTACAGCACACGCACTATTTAGGTGAACTTACCATTTAATTAATTATATATAAACAAACATGTTTAGGCCTAAAAAAATTTAAAATTTTAAACCAAAACATTATTACAATTTTAATTAACTTCCAGGCACGAGCCCAACAAAATGAATCAACCGAATCCTCTTAGCAGACCACTGTTACCCTTCTTGCATCAATCACTGATCACAAACCTATGCCAAACTTGGCAATGCACAATAATGTATCCACACATCTGCTCGTCGCCCTATACCAATCCGTTCCCTCTTCTTTCTTCTTTGTCATGCCATGCCAGGCAACTCAAACCAGCTCAGAGAATAGCAGTACCCTGACAAACAATTTACGGATCAGCTGCTTCACTTCTCACTTGCATCTGCGAGGTAAACCAACATGGATCGAACCTCTTTGATCACCAATCTTTTTCTACCTCGACTCTTCTTCCTTCGTTGCTTCATGCATGTCTCGGTTTATCTTTGGTTTTAAGATATCTGTCTACTTCTATGTGCTGCATTGGTAGGTGAACTTGAGGTCACTTCCTTTAATTGCATATTGTCTTATGCTGAACTTCCTGTACTATATTTTCTTCGTTCATGTTGTGACGAGAACAACAGTAAAGTTAGCAAGTACATTTATTAGTTTTTACTAGTTTCCCTTTGTATGTGTTTGAAAGGTTTTATATATATATATATATATATATATATATATATATATATATATATATCGGTTTGAACCGTGCACCTGTATGCAATAGAAAATTAGCATTTTCTTTTAGTTTTAGTACCGTTTCGCATCAGGCGACCCTTCTTTTCTTCTCTTGTTGTTCAAGCTATCGTAATCATCTCTTGTTTGTCCCACTTGAACAAGCCTAGCAATGATGTTGGCCAACCTAACTTTGATGAAGGGCAACTGGTTAAGCCGGTCATTGTCAAGCTTCCAAAGAAACATGCTTTTGCGTCTTTCCTACTATGCATATGCGTAAACAACCCACACCCTCAATTATCACCGACTCCTCTGCATATTGTTCCACTGCCAAAGCATTATCCTCCCCTCATCTTCTAAAATTACAACCAGATGCAAATTTCCTAATAATAAACACTGCTACAACCATATACTCGCCCAGATCCTGTAAATCTCCTATAGACCAACACTACAACAAAAAATACTTTTCACAACAGGCTATATCCGTTGCAGTAGACCTATTGCAACAGACCAACGCCCGTCTATGTAGGTGATGTTGCAAAAGGTCGGTCCTTTTTCGCAATAGTTTTTGCCCATTGTAATAAGATGTTGCAGTATACTTTTTTGCAACTGACCTTTGCCGTTGCAACAGATCTTTTTGCAACAATATAGGCCTGTGGCAAAAGATTCAGATGCAATTATATACATCAACCATAAATCTGTAAAAATTATTTATAACTTATAGATATTACATATTAAATGTATTCGTTGTGGTAATAGTGTATATCATAGAATGAAATAAACGAATAAAATTTTATTTTAACAAAGTTTTAATAGTACAGACAATTACAACAAAAATTTCTATAATTTCCATACACCATTCATGTATAACAATTTCTTCTCTCACACAACACATTTTTTTCAAATCAAATATTTTCTGGTAATAAGTCGTCACGTTACACCGAGTATAGAAGATATCATTTCATGCTCCCAACAAGTTTACATTCCCTTATCTTCATAAAGAGAATACTTTTTACCCTTGGTTTTTTACCTGATCGTTGACATGAAAATAAAATAAAATAGGGTTAACATAATAACGCATACAATCAAAACAAATCTGAAACAAAACTAACATACCCCATACTATGAAAAAAAGAGCACTTCAAACTAAAACAAGCATAGAAATCCCTGCTTATATCCTCCACCTATACATCTTCTCCACGGTGAATCAGTCATACTTAATTCAATCTAAAGCTATATTTCGGATATCATAACATATTTTCATTCTTCAACTATCAGTACATGTACTCTTAGGGATAGCATTGTACATAAATTCGATTAACATTAATAGTTATGAAATCAACTAAAGTTTTGAACAAATGGCAAATGATAAATTAGTCTGTTTAACCTACAAACAAATTGTCACTATTTCGATCACTTGATTAATTTGGAATGATTTTCGATAAAGGAACATGAAAATTTTGAGTAATTTTTTTTACTCCAACTGAAATTAAAACTAATATGATTTTACAAGACAACAAAAGCCTGCTGACAACATCAAAATAACTTCAGAAGCGAATAAAGCTAAGAAACTTACCTTTGAAAGGTTTGGAATCATCAATGACCCGAACACAGTTTCAAATGTCGGAGCAGTTGACATTCGTTCCATTGGATTTTGACGTCGGCTGGTCTTGCATCTATTATTTCAATTTCCAGCTTGTACGACTTTTGCTTTCTCTTGCATGTGTTGAAAAATGAAGTCAATGACGGTTACTATTTTACTTTAGAGGAGAACATGTATGTTTCTTGTATTGGCTTTTTTTTTCCAAAAAAAATGGCAACTGAACCAAGATAATGATAAAATGATAATAAAAAGCTTCATAAATATAAGCTGCTCCTACATGTAGCTACATAAATACTAAAATCTAAGAGCAACTGCAAGTACGTTATTTATTCCATTATAATCATCATAGTCATCCACTAACTTTAACTATATATTATATTCCAGAAACTTCAAGATAACTTATTTTATATGAGTTTGTACTTTGTATACATATGTAAATGTGGCCATGCTATGCAATATTGTATGAATGACCAATTGTTCTTTGAAGTCCCTCTCGGTTTCCAGTTTCATGATTTATCCTTCTCTTTCAATTAGTTCTCTTCTACCATATAACTGATATTTACCCTACTTCCACTGGTGTTTCTCTTCATTTAGTTTAGTGTTATCTATACCTGTTGCTTCATGTGTTTATATCATTTCATACAGTAAGAACTACTAATTTACTGCTACTTTGTCTGCCATTGTCACTTACATAGATTAAATGCACATATAAAGCAGATTATCCAAAATAAATTAAGACAATCATGTTCTGCTCCATATCTAATACACAAATAAACAACATAATTAATGGAAATAAGTTTGCTTATGAAAAAATCATTCTTAGAGTCACGAAAATAATACTATAAAACCGCGCCCGCCTGTAGCCAAAAGTGTTTTTTTTTAAAAAAACAACAGTTATTGTTTTCTTCAGGTATTATTTTCGTGTATTAAAAACTTGCAATGGATCGAAAATAACATTGCATAGAGCAGATAAATTCATACAAAAACTTGCCCAAGTTAACCCCTGATAAATTCATTCAAAAACTTGCCCAAATTTATACAGATTTATTTGCATCACATATTAGATTGTAGAGACCCAGAGCTGATAAATTCATCCCAAAACTAGCCCAAATTATACACAATGAAATCTGCAGCTACACCCGTTTTAGATCCAAAGGCGGATCCTTTCTGATATGTGATGCGAAAGAAACGCATTTCCAAATCACATACTATCAAGAATCTAATATTCCCAAAATTCAAAATTTTGAGGGCTTAAAATAACAGATCTGAAATTCGTGTTCCATGCCATAATCATAAACAAGCCCAAGAGATGAAATATGAAAATTTGAGGGCATAACATAGCATATCTGGAATTCGTCAGACATTAAATCCATAAGTTATGAAGACGAACATCAGAAACCGCAAGATTTGCGTCGACAAGAGTGCGATCTCCAAATTAACAAGAACAGCGCTTTGGTTAAGGAATCATTGGGGAGCTCGCACAGGTCGAGAGGAGGAAGTGAGAGGGAGGAGGAGTATGCGACGGGCTAGGTTTGATTGGATGGAGCCGCCTTTACGTTCAGATCTAGGTTTAGCAAAAAAATATTTTAGGGAAAAGGAAGAGAACAAGGGGTTAATAGCAAAATTTTGGCGGATGGAGCCAAAAATTTAAAAGGAGAGCCAAAACTTGTGCGCGTGGAGCGAAATTTTGGCGTATGAAAGGAAAAGGATGTCAAACAAGCCTACTCCACTTAATTTTTTGAACGTATGTAAATAAACACTTTTTAGAAAAAGATTAAATATTAGTTTTTAAAGTTAATAATATAATATTATTATTGAATATATTTATTATAGTTTTTTTAAATAGTTATTGAATATTATTAGCAATATCACTTAATACAGAAACAATAATAGATTCAAGTCTACAACTCTTAGAAACAACTATAAATTATTAACTATGGTTTACTAGTTATTGATAATGAGATATTATATTTTTATTGTATATTTTCTATTTTTTTACTAAAAAATGACATTATTTATCTGTAATTTTACATTACTAATATAGAATTTAATATAAAATTAAAATTTATGAATAGTTTGTAGTCTTATTTTAGTTATAAGTTTAAAATTATTTAAATTCTCGAGTATTTAATATAATTATCAATTATAATTATTAAATAGAAAGTAATAAAAAAATATTAACATTAATTATCATATACAATTATTAAATATTAGTCTTAGTTATTAATTATTACTTTTAATTATTTAAAAATTATTAGATAATTAATATTAATTATTTAGTAATTATTAATATATTTAACTAAGTACGTATTAATTAGTAACCATTAATTTTTAATTATTTATTAACTATTAGTTATTATTTTAATTATTGAATTTTAACTATAAATATCACTTTATAATAACTAATTTTTTTGGTCAATTAATAATTATTTTTGATCAATTATTTTAATTATTTAAAATTAATTATTAAAAGTTAATCATTAGGAGCTTATACTTATTTTAATATGTTATTCGCAACCGGCTTTACCAGTTGTAAAAAATATAGTTATCGCAACTGGCGAAAACAGTTGCTAAAGATATTTATTCGCAACTGGCTTTGAAGCGCAGTTGCAAATAATATGTTTGTTGCAACTGTTATGGAAGCACAGTTGCTAAAAGTACGTTTTTGCAACAGGAAGGGAAGCGCAGTTGCTAAAAATATGTTTTTCGCAACAGAACGAAAAAGCCTGTTGCTAAATCTTATCTATTGCAACTACTATAATAGGTTTGTTGCTAAATATCATTTACTGCAACTATCTTTTGTCGCCTGTTGCAAATAGCTAGTTGCAATAGGGCATTTTTCTTGTAGTGCAAATGTTTGAATTAATTTTTAGTGTACTAACAAGCGTGTGTATATATATATATATATATATATATGTATGTATGTATGTATGTATGTATGTATGTAACACTGCTACTTTATATTTGTGTTTACTATCTTTATTGTTTTGTTCCATCCTCTGTTCTTGTTCAACCCTCAAATCATATCTAACTCCGTTTAACAACTTAATATTCACATTCAGTATGTTGGGTACATATTAGTTAGCGTAAATCCTCAAGAGTTAAATACATAAATAGTAAAGAAAGGTGCGGGGTTTACTCGGAAATATATACAATACTGCTACTTTATATTTTGTTTACTGACTCTTTTATATTTCTCACTGTCTTTTCCATTTTATTTTTGTTTACCAGGTTATTCAAACTAACTACTTCCAAAAATTAAACCTAAGATGATGGATACATGTCGATACACCAATAATTTAAATATAAACCATAGAAGAGTTTAATTGGTTTACTCGCATATAACATACTGCTTCTTTTATTTTGTTTCTCAGATTGTTCGAATTCTTAAATCCGAAACTAACTACCTCTAAACAGTAAACTACTTGTATTCAATACAATAGGAACATAGCAGCATACATGTAGTTTAAAATCACAAGGGTTAAATATAGAACAGTATAGAAATTTGTAAGTGTTTACTTACCTCGAACTTGTTCACAGTTGGTTTTAGGTTTATGTACTTTGGTTATGTACATTACGACTACTTAATGTTTGTCTACAGTCTTTGGGAAATTCGTTTACTGCCTTGCTTTTGTTTTAATATTAATAGAGGTTTATTTTATATTTTCTTTTTCCCAACATATGATCAGTATCAATGATTCAGATTATATATCTACATATGTAAGTTGAACAAAATAAGCCATTAACTAATTAAAAAGGGAAGCAGGGAATGTTTACTCACATTCGTTTAATTTGCTGTTTTATATTTGTATCCTGCCTTGCCACTTTCCAGTCTGTGTTCTTCATGCTCTATTTCAAATTTTCCATTCTCGCTCCATGTTTCTTCTTTCTTTCAGGCCATGATTCCAGTTGAGTTTGTTTAAGTTTTTGCCATTGTTTCTCACAGTTTCTATACACTTTAGTTTCATTGTTTTCTCTTTTGTTTCACACTATTTTTTCTTCTACACTCATTCATTCTCTGTTTTTACACAGTTTTTCTCCCATTTACCTTTGTTTGTTTTGATTTATTTCTTAGTGAACTCATGTTTGTATCATGTGAACTCTACTGGTATTTATAAATCAAAGATTTTAGGCTTTATGTTGGGTAGGCTGTTAAGCAAGAAGGGACATATGTTGTAGCATATAGACAGTGAGACGATCTTCTTATGTGATGTTTGATTGAATTATTTTACTACTCTCTACAATAGGCTCCTAAACAAAACCCTATGCCATGATATATCTACCCATGCGTGTACCTTATACCCATTAACAATTCAAGCTTAGCAACTAAGCAAAAGTCTACCAACTGAAGCCCATGTTCTAGCTTGTACTTGACTGGCCACCTCTTTTAAATCAAGATGCTAAACTTTGTATGCAGATCTTATGTAGCCATATGCTAAGATTGTTTTTGATCTCTATTCTCTCGGCTGTGTATGGAATTTCAGAGAGGTGTACATGTGTTTTCACATGACTTAGATGCCTAAACCTATAGAAATGCTAAGTATGTCAGTCTACACTTACTTACGCAAGTTGTTTGCTTTCTGGAGTGATTTGTATATGCTATGCAGATTTATTTATTCTCTTGTCACATTACTTTCATGTCATATTTTAGATTTTGCTTAGATTTCCAATCTTATTCCATTCTTATTTTTAATAACTTCATGTACATATTTATTTGTATATAAAAATTTAGTTGATCCTTGTCTTATATACATGTAGATATATTCATGTATACATATTACATTTATTTATATGCAAGTGTTTTAAATAAGTTTAAATCCTATGTTTACTTTTGCAACTAAATATTTTCTTGAATTCAAAGCAAGTTCAAATGTAAACAAAGGGTTAAAATAACATATACTTGATTTTACATACTCATATATAACTAGTTAATATGATTATTCTAAACTAACGTCATCAAATCGATGCTACAAATTCTTCCATTACTGACTATCTCGTTTTTATTTCTTACTTAAGAAACCTATATTTACAAGAGTTTAAACACAACAAAATGAACAAATATTAATTATTAAATTTATACATATATAAATTGCTTAAGGAATATTAAATTATCAAAAAATATATTTTATTGGAATTCTCCTGATTTAAATATATAAATCTTAGTTTATTTAATTAAATTAAACTGCCATTATAATATATACAATATAGATTATAAAACTAGCCCAAAAACTGGATCGTTACAATTTACCCCCTTAAAAGAGTTTCGTCCCCGAAATTAATGAGTGACGAAGAGATTCTAGTTATATTTAGAATCATAGACTTATCTCAATAATATTCATTTTCATTGCTAGGAATATCTGTTATTACCATTGGAAAGAATTCCATTTCATACGCATGCATTTCTATTCTCTCACATTCATCAGTTCCTGGCCGTAAATCGGTAAGAAAATAATCTTCTAAGTGTCAACCCCAAGGACCAAAATCAACATCAGACCAATACTCAGAAAATTGTTTATCTCACTCGATCTCCAGTTGGGTTCCAGTTTCTTGACTCCATATCTTAATTCCTGATCAACCTGTATTACCCCATCTCCATGTTTTAAGAATATACCCTTGGTTATATTTGGGAAATAATCCCAAAACCTACTTACTTCACTAGTCTAGACTAAATTTATTCAAATGTGTGTGTATGTGTATCTACTTCAAATTCTCCTTTTTAAACTCTAATCCAGTTTAACTTACCTACTCAGCTCTACTCATCTTATCCTTAGTCAACCCTAGTCCAATCAATTTAATCGATTTGACTTGTTTTACTTCAATTTCAAGTCTCATAATCCAAATTTCTGGTTTTTATATCAAATCAGTTCGAAATCACATATACAAATTCCAATTTAAAATGATTTCCATCCAAATCTTATCAAATTATTTTACAATAGTCCTGAAAATATCTTCCTAACTTCCCGGGATTTCAAATTCAAGTTCTAATTTGAATTTAGTTTTGGTTCATCTCATTTGTATGTTTTTATTCTTATACAAATTCCATTTGGGTTTGTATCCTCATCTTAATGTTATAATCAAATACCAGATTATAATAGCAACCATCACATTCATTTATAATAATTTCAGAAAATTATTTTCCTATAATAATATATAATTTTGGGAAACATTATTATATTTTCCTAAATTTTAAAGCAATACTGTGTCGAATTACTCTATTCAAGAGTTTATAAACACCTATCGATACAGTTTGCAATCCCTTATCGATCAAAATTCATAATCCACTCGACACACCAATCAACATAATATAAAATAGATTTTATATCAATTAACAAATACGCGGTTATATATATACATTCAAACTCAATCTAGGGTATTCTAACCCCATCTCTATCGAGTTACGCCACAAAGCCTAGGTTATTACTAAACCATTGCTCTAATACCAATTGTAACGACCCGAAAATTTCCGATCTTGATCACCGATACTACTACATATCCTATGTCATATATCGACCAATGAAACGCTAGAAATTTACAAATCGTTAATAGAAAGAAGTTAAAGGGTGAGAAGTAGAAAGATAGAAAGTTAGAATAGAAGAAAAAGAAGAACACAACATAATCAGAGTATCACGAATCTCACGGTGCAACTAAAAAATATATATTATATAACAATACTTCAAATACAAACTGGTATTTGTACTTACATATATCATCAGAGTACAATTCACATACAATACAGCAGAGATAAACTCTGTATATCTAACGTCGAAGCCTCCTGCTCCAAGCTCCTTGGAGATATCTGTAGAATCATGCATTACTTTACTGCCCACACAAATTTGGGCACCCAAGAGTTTAGGGAAAACACAAAAAATAAACTCTGGGTCAGTCATGGGACTGGTGTGAGTATATGATTTTAAAACAGATTGATTTAACGTTCAAAATTCCTTTTGAAATAAAAGATAATCGTAAGACCAATCCACACATAAATACAGATGGTTTTGACCTTACGATAACCTAAAACATTTTCGAAACAATATTATTCTGGTATTATCATAATGTCTAAATACAAATAAATAACAATCTAGCAGAACGCTTGCATCCCATGCTCCACATATATAGTATACAATCAAAACCACGGGCGTTTACTGGAGATTGGATTCCGACTATGACAAGGTATGGAACCACCTGCCGATAGTGTATCTCTAGAGGGGAATACACTAGGTTCAACAAGAACGTCTTGCAACCCGGCCCACACATAACCGACCACTCATTTCGCTTGAGTGTATCGAATGTATATCACCAACGGTTGTGTACGACAACCGTTTCCCGAAAAGGGACAACATCGAAATAGATTAAAGAAGGAAATGGATTTTCTCTAGATAGGTGATTATACACCCTAATGAGAGCGACTCACATAGCCATGCTGTCTGCCCGATTTTTGTCATTTCCTGGTTGATGAAGCTTGAGGTTAGAATTACCTTTATAATATCTGGCCACCATTTACTTTGAATGCCACATTGTCAGATCCGTCAAATCACTAATTGACGTCCATAAATATACTCTTGATGTAAGTGCCCTTCTTTGCCATTAACTTGGTATATTTGTAAAAAATCAATGTACGTGATTTTTAGGAAACGCTCTGTTAGACATTCGTCCATACAAGTCATCCACGAACAGGATGAACCGGAGGTATTCTCCTACTGCATCCAATATAGGAATCACCCCATTGATCAGTAGCGAGAAGCCCTTGCTATCCGAAGATTCCAATTACGATAGAATCACTGTTGAAATATCTATGGGAGCTGACCAGATAATTTCAATAAGTGATGCTCCCACTTATGAAGATCTGCTGTCTTTAATTCTTTAAATTGTAAAATCGTCCCTACAAGTTAGTTTACGTAAGTTGGTTTGAAGCGGTTTTGGGTCCAGTTCTCATCCCGGTCTCTTCGAACTACATGTAAGGAATATTTATTTGATAGCCGGTGTTTTAACCTTCAAAGTTAAACAGTGTAAATAAGGAAAATCATCCATTTAAATTATTTCATCTCATATATATATATATATATATATATATATATATATATATATATATATATACATATACACACGCACACACATATTCGTACATGTTTACTCATCTTAATTGACTTATGTAATCTTATTTCTAAATATAGAATAGTATTTGAATACAATAAAACATGTCAACGTTTTACTTTAATAAACGTAGATCCGGTTTATTTCTTCATAGCACAATAGATAGTTAACATTAATTATCTTTCGCACTATTAACAATCAACAAGATTTGACGTTTGATTTCAAACTTATAATAGTTTGAAATATTTGATCTTAGATAACAATCTATTTCACATAATTATTTATCAAAGATCTTTGAAAATAAATTAATCGACTTTAATTATATTTCTATTTATTTTTAATTGGCTATAAATATATATATATGTATGTACAAATATTATTATTGCAGATTCGTCTCAGGTTTACACGATAACATGAAATCTGAAGTTATTAAATAATTTAGTAACTTCTCGATCCTTGTTCCCTCTTTTTAATTTGTTTATCTATTTCTTATACTTTTAAGTTCTATTTAAAATCAATTTTTATTAGAATTGATTCAATTTACAACATGAATTTCTTGGACCCAATACGGTCGAATTATTCATGTACATATTCTAATTAAATTTATCGTTCATTGTGAAATATTTTGGTGAACTTATCACTTCTTAAATTATCTATATATATCATGTTTAAACTTAAAACTTTAGGATTAAATAACCATTTTTTTCATTCATTCTAGGCCCACTTGTCCCTTTTACACAAAAGAAGCCCATCCCCTAAATTCCTTTACACTTCCAACATCTGTTCTCTTCTGCTTGTACCAGGTAGTTGTCAGTCCATATACTACATTTAAACTCCTTAAGCAATCCATTATTTCTATTTATTTATAAAAAATATTTATCATTTAAACCAATTTCCTTTCCCTATTGGCCCAGGCTCACCAAACTCAGCGGCACGCTCAACCGATCAGGCCTCCACTTGCTGCTTTAAGCTAATCCTGTATGAGTACTTTTGGTTCAAGACACCTTACGTTTAAAACAAAATGTATATCCATTTCTTACTTTCTTTTGGAGCCGTGATTTTAGTTGTTCCGGTTATTGCATGTACATTATCTTCTATAGTTCACTCACTTCTTTCCTTCATCCCAACCATGCCTACACATATTCTCTACCATGCATACATGTATTGACACATCTTCTTTCACCTTTCAAGCATCCACTCCCCTTCTCCATACATACAAACTACCTCCCCTCCTTCATGCTTATACAGTACATGCACTATTTAGGTGAACTTACCATTTAATTAATTATATATAAACAAACATGTTTAGGCCTAAAAGAAATTTAAAATTTTAAACCAAAACATTATTACCATTTTAATTAACTTCCAGGCATGAGCCTAACAAAATGAATCATCCCAACCCTCTTAGCAGACCACCGTTACCCTTCTTGCATCAACCACCGATCACAAACCCATGCCAAACTTGGCAATGCACAATCATGTATCCACACGTCTGCTCTTCCCCCTATACCAATCCGTTCCTTCTTCTTTCTTCTTTGTCGTGCCATGCAAGGCAACTCAAACCAGCTCAGAGAATAGCAGTACCCTGACACACAAATTACGGATCGGTTGCTTCACTTCTCACTTGCATCTGCGAGGTAAACCAACATGGATCGAACTGCTTTGATCATCAATCTTCTTCTACCTCGACTCCTCTTCCTTCGTTGCTTCAGCCATGTCTCTGTTTGTCTTCGGTTTTAAGATATCTGTCTACTTCTATGTGCTGCATTGGTAGGTGAACTTGAGGTCACTTCCTTTGATTGCATACTATCTTACGCTGAACTTCCAGTACTATATTTTCTTCATTTATGTTGTGATGAAAACAACGGTAAAGTTAGTAATTACATTTATTAGTTTTTACTAGTTTCCCTTTATATGTGTTTGAAAGGTTATATATATATGTGTGTGTATCGGTTTGAACCGTGCACCTATGTGCGATAGAAAATTAGCGTTTTCTTTTAGTTTTAGTACCATTTCACATCTGGCGACCATTATTTTCTTCTCTTGTTGTTCAAACTGTTGTAATCATCTCTTGTTTGTCCCTTTTGAACAAGCCTAGCTATGATGTTGGCCAACCTAACTTTGATGAAGGGCAACTGGTTAAGCCGATCATTGTCAAGCTTCCAGAGAAACATGCTTTTGAGTCTTTCCTACTATGCATATGCATAAACAACCCACACCCTCAATTCTCACCAACTCCTCTGCATATTGTTCCAATGCCAAAACATTGCCCTCCCCTCATCTTCTAAAATTACAACCAGATGCAAATTTCCTAATAATAAACACTGCTACGACCATATACTCGCCCAGATCCTATAAATCTCTTATTGACCAAATGTTTGAACTAATTTTTAGTGTACTCACAAGTATAGACATATATATATATATATATATAACACTACTACTTTATATTTGTGTTTACTGTCTTTATTGTTTTGTTCCATCCTCTGTTCTTGTTCAACCTTCAAATTATATCAATCTGCGTTTAACAACTTTAATATTTACATTCAGTATGTTGGGTTCATTCTAGTTAGCGTGAATCCTCAAGAGTTAAATACATAAGTAGTAAAGAAAGTTGAGGGGATTACTCACAAATATATACAATACTACTACTTTATATTTTCTTTACTGGCTCTTTTATATTTCTCACTATATTTGCCATTTTATTTTTGTTTACCAGGTTATTCAAACTAACTACTTCCAGAAATTGAACCTAAGATGATGGATACATGTCGCCACACCAATAATTTAAATATAAACTGTAGAAGAGTTTAAGTGGTTTACTCACATATAACATGCAGCTGCTTTTATTTTGTTTCTCAGATTGTTCAGATCCTTAAATCTGAAACTAACTACCTCTAAATAGTAAACTACTTGTATTCAATACAATAAGAACATAGAAGCATACATGTAGTTTAAAATCACAAGGGTTAAATATAGAACAGTATAGAAATTTGTAAGTGTTTACTTACCTCATACTTGTTCACAGTTGGTTTCAGGTTTACGTACTTTGGTCATGTATATTACGACTACTTAATGTTTGTCTATAGTCTTTAGCAAATTGGCTTACGCGCCTTGCTTTTTTTTTAATATTAACAAAGGTTTATTTTATGTTTTATTTTTCTCAACATATGATTAGTATCAATGATTCAGATTATATATCTACATATGTAATTTGAACAAAATAAGCCATAAACTAATTAAAAAGGGAAGCAAGGAATGTTTACTCACATTCATTTAATTTGTTGTTTTATATTTGTATCCTGCCTTGCCACTTTCCAGTCTGTGTTCTTTATGCTCTACTTCAAATTTTCCATTCTCGCTCCATGTTTCTTCTTCCTTTTAGGCCATGATTTCAGTTGAGTTTGTTCAAGTTTTTGCCATTATTACTCACAGTTTCTACACACTTTAGTTTCATTGTTTTTCCCTTTTGTTTCACACTTTTTTTCTTGTACACTCATTCATTCTCTGTTTTTACACTGTTTTTCTCCCATTTACCTTTTGTTTGATTTGATTTATTTCTTAGTGAACTCATGTTTGTATCGTGTGAACTCTACTGGTATTTATAAATCAAAGATTTGAGGCTTTATGTTGGGTAGTCTGTTAAGGAAGAAGGGACATATGCTGCATCATATAGATAGTGAGACGATGTTATTATGTGATGTCTGATTGAATTATTCTACTACTATCTACACTAGGCTCCTAAACACAACCCTATGCCATGATCTATCTGCCCATGCGTGCACCTTATACCCGTTAATAATTCAAGCTTAGCAACTAAGCAAAAATCTACCTATCGAAGCCCGTGTTCTAGCTTGTACTTGACTGGCCACCTCTTTCAAATCAAGATGCTAAACTTTGTATGCAAATCTTATGTAGCCATATGCTAAGATTGTTTTTGATCTCCGTTCTCTCGGGTGTGTATGGAATTTCAGAGAGGTGTACATGTGTTTTCACATGACTTAGATGCATAAACCTATTGAAATGCTAAATCTGCCGGTCTACACTTACTTACGCAAGTTTTTTGCTCTCTGGAGTGATTTGTATATGCTTTGCAGCTTTGTTTCTTCTCTTATCACATTACTTTCATGTCATATTTCAGATTTTGCACAGATTACCAATCTTATTCCATTCTTGTTTTGATAACTCCATGTACATATTTATTTGTATATAAAATTTTAGTTGATCCTTGTCTTATATACATGTAGATATATTCATGTATACATATTACATTTATTTATATGCAAGTATTTTAAATAAGTTTAAATCCTATGATTACTTGTGTAACTAAATATTTTCTTGAATTCAAAGCAAGTTCAAATGTAAAAAAAAAAAGGGTTAAAATAACATATACTTGATTTTACATACTCATATATAACAAGTTAATATGATTATTCTAAACCAAGTGCATTGACGTCATCAATTCATGCTACAAATTCTTCCATTACTGAATATCTCGTTTTTATTTCTTACTTAAGAAATCTATATTTACAAGAGTTTAAACACAGCAAAATGAACAAATATTAATTATTAAATTTATATATATATAAATTGCTTTAGGAATATTAAGTTATCAACAAATATATTTAATTGGAATTCTCCTGATTTAAATATATAAATCTTAGTTTATTTAATTAAATTAAATTGCAATTATAATCTATACAATATAGATTACAAAACTAGCCCAAAAACTGGATCGTTACAGTACCATTTTTCTCTACGAGTAAACCCTAGTATTTAGATCCATTTGACAATTTCTTCTATCCTATTCTTGTATTCTAAATCAAAGATTAATAAAGAGAGATTCTATACTTATAGCATTTTCATATGAGTTTATCATGCTATTTCTTAATTGTCGTCGCGGTAATTTACTGTTTGTTTCCTTCATATGCATGAATCCTTGCCCAAACCTTTCAGTAGATCGGATCAAACACCCCTTTCTATATGCTTAAATCCTACCTGCAAGTTTAGGTCCTCTCTACGAGCTTAGCTCTTCAGCGAGCTTGGTGCAAAATTCCTTTCTACCATCCATTAAGTCCCTTATCAAGGGTTGTGTTTAGTGATCCTTCTCCAAAGGTAATTATTGGTTTTTGAATCGTTTAAGCATGATATTCACCCCCATCAAGAGAAGAGTAACTATTCTTTCGGATTCCAGACCTTGATACCTTAGGACGGTGATCTAACCTAAACTTACAAAGGCTGTACAACCCATTTTTCCCTTAGGTCCATTCCCATTGACCTATCTCCGGTGTTGACATAAAATATTGTTAACATTTTTGTGCCAGAAGGAGGGCCTGAACCTCCGCTCCTTTGGTTAACCTTCCCACATATCTACCTATGTTGTTCTGTCCCGGTATTGGACTAAAGCTTTGGAGAAGAAAAGTTATGGGTAAGAGGTCCCGACAAGAGCCTTCCAGATCTCAAATGGATAAGCTGGAAATCACTGACCCAAGAGTGACAGAAGAATAAAGGCTGAGAGCGGAAGCCTTGCGGATAATAAAGCGAAAAAGGGAAAAAGTACAATATGCTTCCAACACTGGGGATAATTGTCTTTCCCATATAGGAAAAACCTTAATACTCCCTCCAAGTGGTTCTACATCGAAGGATACTAACATTTTCTCTTATCAAAGAAGAACTCTACACAAGCAAGTCAGAGGAATGGTGTAACGACCCGCGTTCTACGTATCATAGGATCGTAGGATATTTATTTCTTTCACCTACGAAGTCGTATGGTCATGTAACTTTGGGGGACGACTATTGGGGTCATTTCCCATGTTCATGATTTTTCCCGATTTTTAAATGACCATTTTACCCCTAGTTATCACTGTTTTGGCCATAACTTTTGACTGGAAAGGAATTTTGACCTGAAACCACTTCCATTGGCTCCGGATGATGGTTTCTCTTTCCGTAGAGTGGTCACATTAGCCAAACGGACTCACCGTTTGGGAGATATGGCTGAAACAAGTTTCAGATGGTGAAAAACAGCTTAATTGGGCTTAACCGGATGATTAGCAGCTAGGCCCAAGGGGAATTTCGGGTTTAGGGGTATATGGAGGCTGATTAGGGTTAGAAAACATTTCTTTAGACATTTTTCAGCCGCCACTTTCATTTCTCTTGACCTAGCCATGGCCTCCACTCTCTAAATCTCTCTAAAACACCCAAAAATCACTTTCTAATTGGAGATTAGGCATAGCAAACATCAAACCAAGGAGTATTAGCACGAGAACCGAGGTAGAGCTGCTGTGTAAAATTGAGAACAGCGCCAAATCAGAGAATATTTCAGTTTTGGGGTTCTAGTTGTGGCAAAGGTGAGTGATAGCATCGTTTTGACACTAATTACAGTTACTTAAGGGTAATTAGTGAAGATTAGCGAATTTATACGTAAATAAATTCTGGAAAAATTCTTAAAATTCTAAAATAATGTTTTAAGGCTCTGTTAGAAATTTGGGTTAATTTCGATGTGTTTTGCTAATCGTATGCTTAAACATGATTAAGAGGGATTATAGGAAAATGTGAGGTTTTGGCCACTTTTTGATCCATTTTGATTCATTTAAATTGTTGTTTGTTGCTTGTGGTTGCTGTTACATGTTGCTATGACCCTTTGGTATGCTTTGTGATTGATTCCAATAGTTAGATTGGTCGAAAACGCCGTCGAGAGGCGTATAGACACTTGCTGGAAGTTGCAGGGATCAGTGCAGGAAATCGGATCGGATCGCCCCTATCCGACCCGAACCGATGGTGCCCTCCGATCCGACCCGAAGTAGCAGTCACGAACCGAGACGATGAAGACCACGATCCCAATGATGATGAAAGGGATCCGAACCGATCTGGTGATGATCCAAAACCCGAGATACAAAGGAAGTCCAAATGAGAAGTTAGAGCTCAGGATTCAGATGGGAATCAACGAGTTCGCTTCATGGTTGGGCTTTGTTGCGGGACGCGTGCCAAGGGGTTATTGACGTCTATAGCTTTGGACCACTATGGTAGGAGGTACGAAGGCGGATTCAGGGCCATTATGGCATTGGTAGAACCAAGGGCTACGACCAATGAAGTGGGTCATTGAAATGTTTGGTCATGACTCCAAGTGTTTGGCTTGGTCACAGCAGGGTTTCTACAAGTTGGGATTCGTCGTTACCTCAGTTTGTCTAGTATTCCAAAGTGGTAGATGTCGTACGCTTTACGCACTGAGTGAGAGATGTGAGGATGGTTGTTATGGATGATTTGTTTGCTATCATTGTGACATGCACACCCCACCCCCGTATTCTTACACTATCTATTATGGCACCTTGGAGTATTGTACGGTATGTGGTACTAACTCTTTGGTTGCAGGTCCAGGTTCATGTATGGTCTAGTATACCTGTTATTACTCTGTTTAGATGCTTATCGCTCATACCAGGCTTTATGTCTGACCCAGAGTTTTATGTCTCTTCTTATTACTCTGGGTGCTCACACGAGCAGACTAGAGACAGGTTAGCTGGTGATGCACGGGTAGATGATCCGGAGACGAGCAGGAGGCTTCCACGTACTATATACATAATATTCTCCCTGTGTTGTTGAAGATCACTGCTTGGGCATTGTTGGTGTATCTTCTACTTTAGCTTTCTTTTGTTTAGAGACAGTAAATTTGGAAAATTGTAATAAGCTGTATATGGATTTCCGCTGCTCTGATGATTGATGTTGATTTTAGTTATCAGCTTATGCACTGTCTCGCCTGTTTTATGTCAAGTATGTTATTATTATATTTTATCCCATGCGCTGTGAGACATTATACAGGTTCCTCGTTTAGTTCATTCCCTTCTTCCTCTTCCTTCTAACGACCCGTTCCGTGCTAACTGGACATGTGTACAGCGCACTTTTGGAGTAAATGTCGGTTCGTGCGGGGCGGGCCGTCACACTTTGTATCAGAGCTCTAGGTTGCGTAGTTAACCTAGGGAAGTTATCAGGGAGAGATAAAATACGTATACGAGAGAGCGTATTTGTGATTACTTTGGTTTTTAAAAGCTATATATATATACTATTAGTAGTATAAGGATGAAGTCGTACTGCACTAACACCACTATGGAGTCGTTAATCATTTCCTTTTTCAGATTGACGATGAGCCGATATGTTAGAGGTACCGGTAGGGGAGCCAACAATGGGAATGCTGCTGACATGAGGACGATGTTTACAGACCTCATGAGAGAGATGCTTAGAGATGTTCAGAGAGCAGCTCCCAATGGTGGAAATGGTGGTGGTCCAATAGTGCAGGCGCCAAGAGTCGACTTCGCCAAGCTGAATAAGGATTATACTAGTCTTGGCGGGAAGTCATTCCACGGAACGGAGTCGGCTACGGACGTTCAGGATTGGTTGGATAGTTGCGAACGTATCTTCGAGGATTTGGGTATCGAGGATGCGATGAAAAGAAAGCTAGCGTCCCGTCAGCTGCAAGGGCGGGCAATGAATTGGTGGAATGCTATAAAGACAGCTACTCCCGAAGATCAGATCACTTGGGAGCAGTTTAAAGCTCGCTTCAGTGAGAAGTTCATTCCAGCTGCTCAGAAGTCAGTGCTGTTTAAGAAGTTCTTGGAGCTCAAGCAGAATGGCAGGGCTGTCTCGGAGTATATTGCTGAATTTGACACTTTGTCAAAATATGGGTTATCTCTTATTGATACTGTCGAGAAAAAGAATGAGAAATTCATAACCGGTTTGGACCAGTACTTGGGGGAAAGACTTATTAACCACATCGATGAGTCGTTTGAGTCGATTGTAGGGAAAGCATTAAGATCAGAAAGTCTCTACCCTAAGTCGAAGACTGAGGTTGCATCTGCAGAAGAGCCAAAACCACAAGCAAGTGACGGAGGCAAGGGTGGTTCCCAGAATAAGAGAAAGCAGAACTAAGCTAAGGATGGCCAGAAGAAAAAGAATAAGCAAGATGTTGAGTGCTTCAGCTGTGGTAAGAAGGGCCATTATGCTAGTAATTGTCGGGCCAAGCCAGCGGATAGGAAGTGCTTCAATTGTGGCCAATTGGGACATCACAAGGACAAGTGTCCACAGCCCCCTAAAGAAAAGCAAATGGTGAAAGCATATGCCCTTAATGCTATTCCTTCTTCGTCGAATGCCCCAACTGCGGCGGAGAAGGGAAAGAATGTCGTCATTCAAGGTATGCTTTCTGTTTATGATGTTCCTGTTAGAGTTTTGTTTGATACCGGAGCTTCCAGTTCTTTCATATCTAGTGACCTGGTAGATAGGTTGGGATTGGAGCCCGAGATTGTCGATAGACCTTTAGTAGTGACGAACCCGATTGGTGGTTCGACTAGCCTTAGCATGATTTGTCGTAATGTGGTCTTATCGAGTCATGGATGCATGTTTGTTTGTGATTGCTTTGTTTTGGGCTTTACTGGGTTTGGCATTATTTTGGGAGTAGATTGGCTCCAAAGATATGGGGTGGTGGTAGACTGTGAGGGCTTGTTGGTGACAGCTAGAGCGGATGATGGGCGGAGGATAGTGTTTGGTGGTCTACCCAGTAAGGGGGTATTGGCTAGTTTTCTAAACTCCCTCGACATTCCGCATAGTGAGTTGTCAGGTTTGCCCGTGGTTGGCCAGTATCCGGATGTTTTCGAAGAAGTGACCGGACTTCCACCACACCGGGAGATTGAGTTTCGTATTGATTTGGTAAAGGATGTCAGGCCTATAGTGATGCCACTTCGTCGTATGGC
>JASFAX010007379.1:0-25463 GCA_030737875.1 Allium sativum
AGCATAGCATCCATCCTCACATCTCTCACTCAGTGCATAAAGCATACGATATTCACCACTTCGATCACCCAACATTCCTTGCTACGATCACTTTGCCCCATGAAGTCATAAATGGCTTCACTGCACTGATAACGTAGCCACAAATCCTTTGCTATGTCCACTTTGCCCCATGGAGTCACAAGAACCCCACTGCACTGGCTCATAGTCTTACCAATCCTTACTATGTCCACTTTGCCCCCATGGAGTCACAAGAACCCCACTGCACTGGCTCATAGTCGTACTACGCATCACCTTGCCCCTCAGGTCATAATGACCCTACTGCACTGATAACGTAGTCTTGCTACCATCACCTTGCCCCTCAGGTCATAATGACCCTACTGCACTGATAAGTAGCCCTTCATTCATTTTTAGTGGTGAATCGAAGTTATGAACGTCGACAACTCCTTAGCACACGTCCCGCAGCAAAGCCCAACCATGAAGTGAACTCATTGGTTCCCAACTGGTTCCGGGATCCTGAGCTCTAACTCCCATTTGGACTACCTTTGCATCTCGGGTTATTGGTCATCACCATCGAATCGGATCGGATCAGCCTTCACATTCTTCATCGGATTGGATCGGCCTTAGACATTTGGATCGGGTCGCGCCTCCTGTGTCGGATCGGGTCGTGGTCCTCCAGCTCGTGGCTCCTCCTCCTGGTTCGGATCGGCGTCACCACTTTGGGTCGGATCGGGTTGCTTCATCCGGGTCGGGTCGCGCCTTCTGATCGGGTCGGTTCGTCGCGCCCTAGTACCCATCGACTCGTGAGCTCCCCACCCTCTTTTGGTTCGGATCGTGAATACTTGTTGGTTCGGATCGTGCTTCTACTACCGGATCGTGCCACCTAGCTAAGTCGTTACTTGCTCCCTCAAACGGATCGTGACGCCCACGCTGGAACGGGTCGAGTCGCGCTCCCCTCCACCGATCCGATCCGGATTCTGGGCCATTTCCTGCATGTTTTCCTGCGACTGTTTCTACGCCATTCGACGGCGTTTTCGACCAATCTAACACTTCTAAACAATCACAAAGCATACCATACAGTCATAGCAACATGTAGTATCGATCCCAAACATCAAAACATAAATCATAGCATGTAAAATGGATCAAACATACCCAAAATCCCATTTTTTCCCTTAAGCATGTTTAAGTGAAACTAATGATATGATTAGCAAAACTTAACCAAATTAACCCAAATTCATATCAGAGGTCTAAAACATCATTTAAGAATTTATGAACATTTTTCCCGAATTTATTAGTGTATAAATTCGCTAATTAACACTAATTACCCCTAATTAGCCATAATTAGTGTAAAACTATGCAAATCACTCACCTTAGCCACAAATAAACTAAGATCTGAAATAATTCTCTGATTTGATACGAATTTCAATGCCAAACAGCAGATCCTATGTTGATTTGGTGAAGATCTTCCTTGATTAGGGGTTGCTAAGCCAAATCCTTAACCTAAAGGTGATTTAGAGGTTGAAGGCCATTTTTAGGGATCCTTGGTGATAAGTGGAGGCTAGAAAACTGAAATGGAATGATTCTCCATCTCATTTCAGCCCTCCCATAACCCTAATCCCGAAATGGGTTATGGGCCTACTCACTAATCACCCGATTTGGCCCGGCTAAGCAGTTTTTCACCCTCCAAACCTTGTTTCAGCCATATCTCCCAAACGGTAAGTCCGTTTGGCTATTATGACCACTCTACGGAAAGGTTAACCATCAAACGAATCTAATGGAAGTGGTTTCAGGTCAATATTCCATTCTAATCAAAAGTTATGGCCAAAACAGTACCAACTAGGGGCAAAATGGTCATTTAAAAATCGACAAAAATCATGGACATGGGAAATGGCTCTAATGGATGTTTCCCAAATTTACATGACCATACAACTTCACATGTGAAAGAAATAAATATTCTACGATCCCTCGATACGTAGGATATGGGGTATTACACTCTTCCCCCCTTAAGAAATTTCGCCCCCGAAATTCCCTAATCCAAACACACACAAAGGTCCCGCACGCCTATCAACGATAAAACAACCATCAAACATGCAAAACAAGTAAAATAAGTATATCCTAGCATGCGGAATAACTAAATCGCAAAGTAAATCTTACCAGGCAAAGAGTTCTGGATATGCCTTTCTAATACTCTCCTCTGTCTCCCAAGTACAATCATTCTCGTCCTCGCCCCACTGAACCTTGACTAGCTTCACCGCCTTTCTTCGAAGTTGCTTCGTATCGTGTCCCACAATACGAATCGGCTTGCGGTTCTCAACCGCCTCGGGTTCTACTTCGAAGTCCTCTAACTGATCAGGTGAAATAGTCACATCTGAGTCGTGAACGAACTTCCTTAGTTGGGAAACATGAAATACATTGTGAACTCCTGCCTTCTTCTCTGGTAAGCCAACTCTATATGCCAAATTCCCGACTAATTCAAGAACAGGGAATGGGCCAACAAATCTTGGTGCTAACTTGCCTCTCCTGCCAAATCGTATCACACTCTTCAACGGAGAGATCTTGACAAACACCAAGTCACCAACGGATAATTTCAAGTCTCTTCTCCTCTTATCAGCATAACTCTTCTGCCTATCTTGAGCAGCTTTCATCCGTTGCTGAATGATCTTAATCTTATCTGAAGTTTCCCTCACCACATCTGGTCCAAGCACAAACTTCTCGCCAGTCTCTATCCAACATGACGGTGAGTGGCACGGTCTTCCGTACAAAGCTTCATATGGAGCCATACTGATACTGGATTGGTAGCTATTATTATATGCAAACTCTACTAGATGCAAATGGTCATCCCATGATCCACCAAAATCCAATACACAAGCTCTCAAGAGATCTTCCAATATACGATTCACCCTCTCCGTCTGACCGTCGGTCTGAGGATGATATGCGGTACTGAGATGTAATCTTGACCCTAGAGCCTCTTGTAAGCTTTTCCAAAACCCACTAGTGAACAACGGGTCTCGGTCACTCACAATGCTTTTGGGTACTCCATGAAATCTCACTACCCACTTCATATACAATTCTGCCAACTTGGCTGCTGTTCTGGTCGATTTGACTGGTATAAATCTGGCTTTCTTAGTCAATCGATCCACAATTACCCAAATGCTATCATATCCCGATCTAGTCCTTGGTAGGCCATCGATGAAATCCATCGAGACTTGCTCCCATTTCCATTCGGGAATTTCTAATGGTTGTAACAACCCACTAGGCTTCTTTTGCTCGGCTTTAACTACCTGGCAATTCATGCATTTGGATATAAACTTCCCAACGTCTCTTTTCATCCCTTCCCAGTAGTAAGTCTGTCTCATGTCTCGATACATCTTATTACCACCAGGATGTATAGTCAGTTTTGAGTGATGACATTCTCTAAGCACTTCATTTCTCAAGCCATTCACGTTGGGCACAACTAATCTTCCATTCTTTCGAAGCTATCCATCTCGATCAAGCCCATACACATTCATCTCCTCATCGATACCCATCTCTAACTTGGAGATGATTTCCAATAGATTAGGATCGTCCCTCTGGCTAGAACCAATCCGCTCTATCAAAGTGTGTCTGATCGTCAAACTAGCTGGCATAACTGGATCCAATTCGCACTTTGGTCTGAAATCAAACCCCGCGATATACTCCAGTTGCTTCCATTCAAGAAACATTGCCCCTAAGCTGGCATGTCTCCTACTCAAGGCATCGGCTACCGCATTACCTTTCCCAGGTGTATATGCGATATCGAAATCATACGAAGCCAAGAACTCTAACCATCTCTGCTGACGGAGATTCAGATCTTTCTGAGAGAAGAGATACTTTAACGATTTGTGATCGGTAAACAACTCAAATCTTTCTCCCAAGAGATAGTGTCTCCACATCTTCAGCGCAAATACAATCGCTGCCAATTCCAAATCATGGGTAGGATACTTCTTCTCATGCGGCTTTAGCTGTCGACTAGCATAAGCTACAACCCTACCTCCTTGCATCAATACTGCACCCAGTCCGATACCACAAGCATCCGTGTATACCGTCATCTCTTCATTCCCTTTAGGAATGACTAACACTGACGCACGCGTCAACTTCTCCTTTAGACTCTTGAAGGCATCCTCACACACTTCGTCCCAGACGAAGGACTGATTCTTCTTAGTCAACTGAGTCAACGGTGCCGCTATCTTGGAGAAGTCCTGGATAAACTTACGATAATACCCAGCTAATCCCAAGAAATTTCTCACATCTGTTGCATTCTTGGGCGTAGGCCAATCCTGTACCGTAGCCACCTTCGCAGGGTCCCCGGCAATACCACTCTCTGAAACGACATGACCCAAGAATCTTACTTCCCTTCTCCAAAAATGACACTTAGAGAATTTCGCTTTCAATTGGTGTTTCCTCAACACCTCCATCACTATCCTCAAGTGTCCCTTGTGTTCCTCCTTTGTCCTTGAGTAAACAAGGATATCATCCACGAACACAAGAACAAACTTATTCAATTGATCTCTGAATACTCGATTCATAAGATCCACAAAATAGGCTGGTGCATTGGTCAACCCAAATGGCATGACCAACCACTCATAAAATCCAGACGGCGTCCTAAACGCCGTTTTCGGAACACTCTCATCTGCTACTCGAAGCTGATGAAATCCTGTCGTGAGGTCCAACTTGGAGAACACTCTAGCTCCTTCCAGCTGATCAAACAAATCATCTATCCGCGGTAGAGGATACTTATTCTTCCTCGTCACCTTATTCAACTCGCGATAGTCCACACACAAACGAAGGGAACCATCTGCCTTAGTGGCAAACACAACTGGTGCTCCCCACTCGGAAACACTCCTTCTAATAAATCCCTTCTTCAAAAGATTGCTGACTTGCACCCCGAGCTCTCGCTGCTCCCTTGGTGCCATACGACGAAGTGGCATCACTATAGGTCTGGCATCTTTCACTAAATCAATACGGAACTCAATCTCTCGGTGTGGTGGAAGCCCGGTCACCTCCTCGAAGACGTCCGGATACTGGCCAACCACGGGCACATCTGACAACTCATCCTGCGGGTTGTCGAGGGAATTTACAAAACTAGCCATAACCCCATCACTAGGTAGACTACCAAACACTACCCTCCGCCCATCATCCGCCCTCACTGTCACCAAAAAGCCCTCACAGTCTACCACCACCCCGTATCTTTGGAGCCAATCGACTCCCAATATAATGCCATACCCAGTAAAGCCCAAAACAAAGCAATCACATACAAACATACATCCATGACTCAATAAGACCAAATTCCTGCAAATCATACTATGGCTAGTCGAACCACCAATCGGGTTCGTCACAATCAATGGCTATCGACTATCTTGGGTTCCAGTCCCAACCTATCTACCAGGTCACTAGATATGAAGGAACGGGAAGCCCCAGTATCAAACAAAACTCGAACTGGTATATCATAAATAGAAAGCATACCTTGAATAACAACATTCTTTCCTTTCTCCGCCGCAGTTGGGGCATTCGAAGAAGAAGGAACAGCATCAATAGCATATGCTTTCACAATCTGCTTCTCCTTAAGAGGTTGCGGACACTTATCCTTATGATGTCCCACTTGACCACAGTTGTAGCACTTCCTTTCCGCTGGCTTGGCCCGACATTCCTTAGCATAATGGCCCTTCTTTCCACAGCTGAAGCACTCAACATCCTTTTTGCTCTTTTTCTGGCCACCTTTCGATTGGTCCTGCTTCCTCTTATTCTGAGAGTTATTCTTGCCTCCACCGCCTGCTTGCGGTTTTGGCCCTTCTGCAGATGCAGCCTCAGTCTTTGACTTAGGGTAAAGACTCTCTGATCTCAAAACCTTCCCCACAATCGATTCAAAAGTCTCATCGATGTGGTTGATAAGCCTTTCCCCCAAGTATCCATCTAAACCAGTAATGAACTTCTCATTCTTCTTCTCAGGAGTATCGATAAGAGACAGTCCATACTTCGACAAAGTGTCGAACTCAGCAATATAATCAGAAACTGCCCTTCCATTCTGCTTGAGTTCCAAGAACCTCTTAAACAATACTGACTTCTGGGCAGCTAGGATGAACTTCTCGCTAAAGCGAGCCTTGAACTGATCCCAAGTAACCTGGTCCTCTGGAGTAGCTGTTCTAATGGCATTCCACCAATTCATCGCTCGCCCTTGCAGCTGACGAGACGCTAGCCTTCTCTTCATCGCATCCTCAAGACCCAAGTCATCGAAGATACGGTCACAGCTATCCATCCAATCTTGAACATCCGTGGCCGACTCCGTTCCGTGGAACGGCTTCCCACCAAGATTAGTGTAATCCTTGCACAACTTGGCGAAATCGACCCTAGGCGCCTGCACTACTGGGCCCACACCAACTCCGGGATTGGGAACTGCCCCTTGCACTTCTCTAAGCATATCTCTCATGAGGTTAGTAAACATCGCCCTCATGTCAGCGGCATTCCCTTGGTTGGTCCCTCTACCAGCACCCCTCGTATCTCGGCTCATCGTCAATCTGAAAAAGGGAAACGATTAACGACCCCATAGTGGTGCTAGTGCAGTGCGACTTCATTCTCATACTACTAATAGTATATATATACATAGCTTTTGAAAACCAAAATAATCACAAATACGTACTCTCATATACGTACTAACTCTCCCTAGTGTCTTTCCCTAGGTTAACTACGCAACCTAGAGCTCTGATACCAAGTGTGACGGCCCGCCCAGCACCAACCGACATTTACTCCAAAGTGCGCTGTACACATGTCCAGTTAGCACGGAACGGGTCGTGAAAAGGAAAAGGGAAGAAGGAAATGAACATACAAAGAACCTGTAGAATGTCTCACAACGCATAGAATAAAATATAATAACAACATACTTGACATAAAACAGGAGAGACAGTGCATAAGCTGAAAATCAGAACTAAACATCATAGCAGCGGAAATCCAAATTACAGCTTATTACAATTTTCAAACTGTCTCAAAGCAAAAGTAAGATAAATGAGGTACACTACTAATGCCCAAGTAGCGACCACCAACGACACAGGGATAATGTGTATATATATATAATACGTGGAAGCCTCCTGCCCGCCTCCGAATCAGCTACTCGCGCATCACCAGCTAACCTGTCTCTAGTCTGCTCGTGTGAGCACCCAGAGTAATAAGAGGAGACATAAAACTCTGGGTCAGACATAAAGCCTGGTATGAGCGATGAGCATCTAAAGTGAACAATAACAGGTAGACTAAAACATACCTGAACCTGGACCTGCAACCAAAGAGTTAGCACTACATACTGTACAACACTCTAAGGTACCATATCAAACAGTGTAAAGATACGGAGGTGGGGGAGGTGTGCATGTCATAGGAATGGCAAACAATCAAGCATAGCATCCATCCTCACATCTCTCACTCAGTGCATAAAGCATACGATATTCACCACTTCGATCACCCAACATTCCTTGCTACGATCACTTTGCCCCATGAAGTCATAAATGGCTTTACTGCACTGATAACGTAGCCACAAATCCTTCGCTATGTCCACTTTGCCCCCATGGAGTCACAAGAACCCCACTGCACTGGCTCATAGTCTTACCAATCCTTACTATGTCCACTTTGCCCCATGGAGTCACAAGAACCCCACTGCACTGGCTCATAGTCGTACTACGCATCACCTTGCCCCTCAGGTCATAATGACCCTACTGCACTGATAACGTAGTCTTGCTACCATCACCTTGCCCCTCAGGTCATAATGACCCTACTGCACTGATAAGTAGCCCTTCATTCATTTTTAGTGGTGAATCGAAGTTATGAACGTCGACAACTCCTTAGCACACGTCCCGCAGCAAAGCCCAACCATGAAGTGAACTCATTGGTTCCCAACTGGTTCCGGGATCCTGAGCTCTAACTCCCATTTGGACTACCTTTGCATCTCGGATTATTGGTCATCACCATCGAATCGGATCGGATCAGCCTTCACATTCTTCATCGGATCGGATCGGCCTTAGACATTTGGATCGGGTCGCGCCTCCTGCGTCGGATCGGGTCGTGGTCCTCCAGCTCGTGGCTCCTCCTCCTGGTTCGGATCGGCGTCACCACTTCGGGTCGGATCGGGTTGCTTCATCCGGGTCGGGTCGCGCCTTCTGATCGGGTCGGTTCGTCGCGCCCTAGTACCCATCGACTCGTGAGCTCCCCACCCTCTTTTGGTTCGGATCGTGAATACTTGTTGGTTCGGATCGTGCTTCTACTACCGGATCGTGCCACCTAGCTAAGTCGTGACTTGCTCCCTCAAACGGATCGTGACGCCCACGCTGGAACGGGTCGAGTCGCGCTCCCCTCCACCGATCCGATCCGGATTCTGGGCCATTTCCTGCATGTTTTCCTGCGACTGTTTCTACGCCATTCGACGGCGTTTTCGACCAATCTAACACTTCTAAACAATCACAAAGCATACCATACAGTCATAGCAACATGTAGTATCGATCCCAAACATCGAAACATAAATCATAGCATGTAAAATGGATCAAACATACCCAAAATCCCATATTTTCCCCTTAAGCATGTTTAGGTGAAACTAATGATATGATTAGCAAAACTTAACCAAATTAACCCAAATTCATATCAGAGGTCTAAAACATCATTTAAGAATTTATGAACATTTTTCCCGAATTTATTAGTGTATAAATTCGCTAATTAACACTAATTACCCCTAATTAGCAATAATTAGTGTAAAACTATGCAAATCACTCACCTTAGCCACAAATAAACTAAGATCTGAAATAATTCTCTGATTTGATACGAATTTCAATGCCAAACAGCAGATCCTATGTTGATTTGGTGAAGATCTTCCTTGATTAGGGGTTGCTAAGCCAAATCCTTAACCTAAAGGTGATTTAGAGGTTGGAGGCCATTTTTAGGGATCCTTGGTGATAAGTGGAGGCTAGAAAACTGAAATGGAATGATTCTCCATCTCATTTCAGCCCTCCCATAACCCTAATCCCGAAATGGGTTATGGGCCTACTCACTAATCACCCGATTTGGCCCGGCTAAGCAGTTTTTCACCCTCCAAACATTGTTTCAGCCATATCTCCCAAACGGTAAGTCCGTTTGGCTATTATGACCACTCTACGGAAAGGTAAACCATCAAACGAATCTAATGGAAGTGGTTTCAAGTCAAAAGTCCTTTCCAATCAAAAGTTATGGCCAAAACAGTACCAACTAGGGGCAAAATGGTCATTTAAAAATCGACAAAAATCATGGACATGGGAAATGGCTCTAATGGATGTTTCCCAAAGTTACATGACCATACAACTTCACATGTGAAAGAAATAAATATTCTACGATCCCCCGATACGTAGGATACGGGTTATTACAAAATCTTTTGACTTCCTTCGTTCCTAGTGCTTTCTGCGCCAACATCCTTAGCATGAAAGAAAGTTCTATCCTCCTTCTTGTTAACCCTCGGGTCGAAGTATCAAGCAATCTGCTTCCTTGCAAGCTAGAAGTCAAAGTAATGGCATGCCCCCTTATCCGGGGTCTTTCAATCGGGAAGTCTATCGAGACTAGAAAATGGTCGTTCACTCTGCATCCATTATATGGTCCTCAAGCGGCCTTTCAGATTTAGACATGGATGCATGGAAAAGAGACATTTCTTTCAAAACTTAAGTCATTGAGTTATCCAAGTGCTCAAGTTATCGTATTTTCAATTCAGTGTATTTGCGAGGTGGCACTTGTCGTTGCACTTGGGCTATGGTCAGTCACATGTGGGTGTGTATGATGATTTGATATATCACTCTCAGGGCCTCCTTTCGGTCATTGCATTAAGTCGTGTGGCACATTATTAAACAATTCACTCTCAGGGCCTCCTTTCGGTCATCGCCTTGAGTTGCATGAGAAGTTTAGCATTGGGCATCAGCATCCGCCTTCTGGACGTGGCCCTTTGTTTGTTTTCCACTGGCATGTTGCGGTTGTTGAGAGTGTGGCCCTTGCATTCTTGTCATGTTATCTCGTACAAGCCTGCATTCTGTAAACAAAACGACTCTCTAAGTAATAGGTAATAAAGCATACCATAATCAAATAAGGGTTTCAATTCAGAATCCCTGCAATCAAATAGTATCTAACAAATCATGTAGAATTTGTCTAAATGGGGTGATGTGTGTGTTTGTGCCCCCAATCAATCATGAATAAAATGCCTAATCTGCGCTTGTTCGAAATTGTGTTGCCCAAAATCCTTCCGTAGGGGGTGTCGGCTCAGCTTTCAATCTTATCCCCAATCCTTCAGTGGGGTAGGAGCATGTTGTCTTTGGTACTTAATCTTAGCACCTTTATACTCTCCTGACGTATGCCCAGGTTGGAGTGTAATCAAGGAGGTCTTTAATCATGGTGCACCATCACGCCTTGTGGACGTTGTTTTCCCATCCTTTATACTCTCTCTCGAATCATGAGAGTTAGAGTTAATCAGGCAAACAATCATGTCATTCGCCCCGACTTTCCTTCTGCGCTCTAATCCCAAGAGCGGGATTCTACCGGCTCGAGTGTCATTCTCGAACTCGATTTTTGGTCCATACTCCATGATTCACTCTGGTAGATGGAGCTTTTCGGGCAAGTGGTCGGGTCACACTCGCCGAGGCGCTACCTCCTAATCTCCGATTCACGGGTAGAGGTGGTCATTCGCAATAATCGAGTTTCTCTCGTCACATCGACTCGTGGGATGGAGTTTGGTCGGACGCTGCAATATCGTCCTTTAAATGTTCTCTCAAATCATGAGAGCCAAAGTCACAGATTGAGTGGTCTTTAATCATGGCGTGCCCATCACACTCGTCCTAGGTTTATACTTTTATCCAATCTCCTAGGATTAGAATTAATCAGGCAAACAGTCGGAAAATATTTGCAGAAGCTTTGCGTTCCTTCGATCAATCTATGGGAGGAGTTATTGGCACCGAACTTCGGGTACCTGCATCATTCATATTTTCATGAGTTAGTCATATCAATAACTCAGGATGCATGTAAAAGTAAATTGCATGATTGAAAAGTAAGCATATCAAGAAGTAGTGTTATCTCCTTTATTTGGATTCATGTAATCTGGTGGCATCAAATATAGGATCGAGCCATGAAGATGGTCGAACTGCATCCATCTAAAATCGGATTCCAACTTTGAAATGCAAAAGTCAATGCATAATTATTTTTAGCTCTACCACGTATGAACCAAGGAGCAGATGGTCATCTCGGACCCACCTTGAGTTATACAACCTCTTTCCAACGGAGGGCGTGGCTTTGTAAATGAGCAGTTCAGTCAAGCTTGTCATGATATTGCTCCATAACTCTATATGCAGGTGTTAGAAGTCTAATCGTTATCAAATCCTAGGTACCTACACCATCTACATATCCCTTCGATCAATCTATGGGAGGAGTGATTGGCAACGAACTTCGGGTACCTGCATCATTCATATTTCATGACTTAGTCATGTCAATAACTCATGAAGCATGTAAAAGTAAATTGCATGATTGAAAAGAAAGCATATCAAGCGGCAGTGCTGTCTCCTTTATTTGGATTCATGTAATCTGGTGGCGTCAAATATAGGATCGAGCCATGAAGATGGTCGAACTGCATCCATCTGAAATCGAATTCCGACTATGAAATGCAAAACTCAATGCATAATTATCTTTAGCTCTGCCATGTATGAGCCAAGGAGCGGATGGTCATCTCGGACCCACCCTTGAGCTATACAACCTCTTTCCTGTGGAGGGGCGTGGCTTTGTAAACGAGCGGTTCAGTTAAGCTTGTCATGATATTGCTCCATAACTCTATATGAGTGTGTTAGAAGTCTGATCGGTATCAAATCCTAGGTACCTACATCATCCACAATTAATTCATCTAAGTTAATTACATCAGTAACTCATAAAGCATGCAAATATAAGAGTTATGGTTACAGAGTAATCATGTTAAAGGAATGAATATCATTATATGCGAAAATGGCATTGCATGCTCTTTGCAGGTCCATTTTCCTCGACAATCTCTATTGGGGATGGCTGCCAAAATCTTTAGTTGGTGATGAACGTCTTTTAAAAACATCGTAGGATGGCGGTCCCAAGAGTGAACAGACCTTGATTGGGGTCTTAGAGCGACAAAGGCAGTTAAGTAAATACTGTAAGCGAAAGACGAGGTCACATCTCCTTTGAATCGCCTTCTTGCCCCCTTGCTATAGGCAAGGATTGAGTGTCAGGGAGTCATGTATGTATTGCTAATGGTATTATATCATCACATTGGTGCTAGGACAGTAGTTGGCAGGACAATAATGGATTCATGTTTATGGAAACTTCTGTGCTTTCCATGCCAGGAAATAGGTATGGCTGTTAGGGGGATAGTCATATCTCATCCATCCGCATTTTGATTTTCTGTATGCGGAATATAAGGTATGTTGTAATGTTCTGATCCATCCAATATCTCTTCTACCCGTTCTAGGTAAGCTGCGAGTCATAGTCCCTTCACCTAGAATTTCCTTTGAATCAATACAACTTCAATGCCAGACTGTCAATTATTCTTTGCACAGTATGTATACAACTTCCAGGTGTTTGGTTTTCATCTTTCATTTTGAGGGGTCATCTTCTTCATCTAACGCATCCTTTTCGAGAACAGTAAACTCAGCGAAGAAGTCGGCTAACGCTTGCCCACATATGGATTTCTTCTGGAGGAAATTGAGGTCAAACTGGTTTAGCTCGATGTTCCATTCAAGCAATCGTCCGAATATCGCAGGTCGCTACAGGGCCTGTTGTTATAGCTAATCAGTGCGTATCACAATCAGATGAACTTGGAAATAGTGGAGGAGTTTTCTCGAAGCAATCAACAAGTTGTAAATGAGCTTTTCAATCTTTGGGTAGTTGCTTCATTAGACATTGCCCTCCTGCATCCCAAATCTTCATTCTCTCTGGTATCTATGTCTTCGGGCAAATCATCAAGCAACTCTTTCTGCGATGTCCCCTTGCTCGCTAAGCCCATGCATCCTTCACACTACACCTCCTCGGGAGGGGAAGCATTTTTGGGTTCCACTCCATCTTTGTTGCATAGCATATTCCATTCAGCCAAGTAGAAGGCTCTTCCAGCGACTTGGTCATCACAGACCGTTCCCATTCTAGCTTCAGTTGGGACTGAGCAGTAGACACTAGGGTGCAATGTAAGCTCTGAATTATGCTGGAGATAGTTGGTCTAGAGCTTGATCAGATAAGCTTGAGTACGACAACATAGCTTGCGAGCCTTCAACTAATATTCATGCATACATCACAACGGAAATAAGAAGTGGAGAGCTAATGGTTGATTCATATTTGCTTCAATCTCGAGCTCTTACCACTTGATCAAGGCCGTATGGTGGTTCAACTAGTACCTGACCCTGGGCACCAAAGTATGTTGACCAAACCCTTATCCAATGTAAATCAATCGTCATCGATATTGTTGATAATAGATGAGTATTGTGATGGTTTGCTAAGTTCTTCAGGAAGTAAACTGTGAGACATATGTCTTTCATCACGTCATACAAGTGAAATGTAGCTTTGTAGCATTAGGACCTTTAATCTCTTTCTTGGATTTCGTCATTAAGAACCATCGCTGCTAAGATCATTTGAGTCATCTTCAGAATAGTGTCTGGGCTACTCCATATCAATGTCATTCGAACTTCTGCAGGTTGGACATGTTTAAGCCATGTAAACTAGGTTGCACTACTCATTCAGGAACAACATCTGTGGCATTGGTGAAGCCTATACACTAATGAAACCATGATAGAGGAGGTTATCAGGAAACAATCTTTCTCCCCATACACTGCCATAGTTAGCATGTCGATTTTGTTTATTAGCTCCCCATATTGAATAACATTAATAAATAGAGGTCATGGCTTCTGGAGGAATCCCAATCATTGCCATTTCATTGTCATATTATTTGACTATCCATCTAATCTTCATTGACAAGCTTTGATGACTGCTGTTGGCCAAAATATATGCTGAGCCGAAGGCGAGTCGTGCTCCGAGCTGAAGACGAGGCTGTCAGCGGGTCCGGGCGCAGCGCCAGTGGGGGTCCAGGGCCCCACAATTCTTTCATGTAGGCACCGCACGATTTTTTCGATTTTGGAAGATGGAGCCTCTTCTAAAATGATCTAGAAAATGTTCTTTCACCCAAAAACAGCTGTTTCGGGTCGGATCAGAATTTCAATTTTCTATTGTTCTGGGTTGCGGTTCGGGCCAGTTTCCGGATCGGGTAGAGTCTTATCATCCGGGTCAGATCGGGTCCCTAACCGAACCGTGTTTTATAGCACTTAAATATGCAGGTTAGCCCCAGATGTCAGAAGTCGGGTCGGTTCGGTGAAAAGCTATATCTGATCCGAATCGAGCATCCTCTATTCAATCCGAATCGAACCGAGGAGAGCCAACACAACCGTTACACTCCACGTTCCTGAAGATGCGGAGCGGTTTCCTTCTATCTTCCCATGATCTCTGATGCGCTGTCATAATCTCCAAGCCTCCGATCCCAAACCGAGCGGGATGATCTCCACGTGGCACCGACCCGAATGTCATCAGCTTCAAAAATCTTCAAATCATCTTCTCTATCTGATCCGAGGCCCTTTCAACCCCCAAATCTTATCCAATCTGATATGCAGGTGAACAAAGCTTGTTCGCACCAACTCCATCCGAACCGAAAAGAGCTACAAACTTGTCGAAGGCAACATGAAGTCAGTCCAAACCAGATTCCCAGCATGTTCAGAATTTGCAAATTTCTTTTCTCTCATGCCATGAAGATCTGTGCACTCGAGTAGTAACTGAATCGATTAAGATAGATATGGATCTCCCCTCAACGAAATACGATATCTGTTAGTAGATGAGAAGATCTGTGCACTCGAGTAGTAACATAAATAAACCAGAGATTGTTAACGGTTTCTTAACCTTATATATATCACTATTAGACCAAAAAATTGCACTAACACCCAATACGATAGATTTCGCATTGAATAATCAAGAATAATGATCTAAAAGCGTAGAAAAGCAATAAACACACGAGATTTATAGTGGTTCGGCATTAACAAGCCTACATCCACTTCATAGATTCTCGTTTCATTCATAGATTTCAATTACAATGAATACAATCACACAATCACTCGAATACAATGAATTATTCTCTTCGAATTCATTGATTTTCATTGAAGAAGAAGGTAGTTCTATGTAGCAGAATACTGGCATGGCGGCCATGAAAGAACTAAATGCCAAAAGTCCCTGAAATTGATGCGAAATCATGTATTTATAGGCAGAATTTCAGTTGGGATGAGTGTCCACGTGGAGGCATCAAAGAAGATCTTGTGAGTGGTGGAGAAAGTGGGAAAGTGTTCTCTATGCAGTTAGGTGTAGTCAGGTCCGAATTATTAGGCATTAGAATAGGTCTTCGACCAACTAATGAAGCAGTTTTAGGGTAGCAGGCATGGCGGATCGGATCGGTCCCTACCCGATCCGAAGTGAAGATACCCACTAATCAGCTTCAAATTGTGAGCAGGTCGGGTCTGCCTTATCTTTGCCTGGACCGATGCCTCCCTCGTTTCGCTCGAGTTGCTGGTACTTTACCCATTCCGAACCGAGGCCGTGCTAGTTCTGTACCATTTATCCGACCCGATCCGATCTGTTGCTTCAACCTGATCCGATCAAAGCTATGGTTTTAGAACGTATAAGAGCTTTAATCTCTAACATATGTAACCCTGATCGTCTAGGTTTTGGGTGGCCTGGTCACAAAACAGGCTAACAATCACCATTTTAATCACCAGCATGTATCGAAAAATCAAACAACAAATTCGAGTGTAAGTGAAATTTAAATCAAAATTACTCATGAGATTTTTTTGATCGCATGAACAAATCGGTGGACAAGAGAGCAACTAGAATCGCAAGCCTTAGAGAATAATTTCGAAAATCGAGAGTTATCGATTTGGAGTAGAAAACCCTAGATTGATAATCAGTCACCATTGAAGTTCAAAGAGAAAGCTGGCTCTCTAAGAGACATAGCACAAAACGAAAATTGGCCGGTATATTCTTTAATTATTTTAACTAGGGTTTTGTTTAGTTTTATTTTTATTTGTTGTATTTCTTTTGAAATCATTTTACCATTTTCTAGTTTCTGTAAACTAGGGTGCTAGCTATAGGATTTATAGTTAGGGTTTATGAGTTACGCGTTTGTAATTCTGGGAAAATCTAATCTTGGGAATAAAGATTGGTGTAGGGTTTTGAGTGTAGGATTAGAATAGTTAGGAGTGCATGTCGCGAGTTTATAAGGAATTATAAGCATAGAGATTGTTTTAATTCTAATAGAAACCTTGGGGAATGCAGCAGTAGGCAGGGGTTCGCCGAAGCTGGGTAAAATATATGTCATTTATTTTCGCATTTATGATTCGTGCTATGATAATTTTTATATTCCTCAAAATTGCAATAAACCCTATTCACCCCCCTCTAGGGTTAATCCAGATCCTATAGGTTGGTATTGGACAGCGGTAAAGATCAGGATGTTTGACGGTGTTTTCCGCATTTTTTTGTCATGTTAGGCATTCGCCTGATTTGACAGATAGTTTGATCACTGTTAGAGCTTTGTACATTCTTGGCTTGTAGTGTGTAGTAAAATAATATTCGTTAAAACTACAAATGGATCATTGGTAGTAATAAAAAGGGTAAAAGATGAAAAACTATATTTGCCGAAGCGTATAATTATAAAGACTACAAATGGCATTTTCTTATTGGACATATTAGAGAGCGCAGCTTGGAAGTGTTGAGAAAGTGAGGTCTGGTTGACGATATTCACCATTTAAATATTAGCTTTTATGAAGGATTTGTACTTAGTAATCAAATGAACGTTTCTTTTGGCATTGCAGATCATAGGTTAAAAGATGTTTTAAAGTATTTTCACACTGATATTTGGGGCCTTGCACTATGCTTATCCTTTGGATGAGCTAGATATTTTATTTCATTAATGATGATTTTTCTTAAAAAGTATGGTTTGACTTTATGAAGTCAAAGGATGAAACATGTGATAAGTTTCAGAGTCGAAAATCTCATGTTGAGAAGCAGTCTAAAAAAGGTTAAGGTTTTTTGTTTTGATAATATTGGTAAATTCACTTCTCATAAATTTACCAAAATTTGTGGGTCCGAGGAAATCAAATGGATCTATACCAACTCGGTGACCGTTAGTCCAATGGGGTCTCACAGAGGATGAATCAGGCTTTGTTAGAAATAACTCATTTCTTGAGTTTAACTACTAGATTAAATAAGAGATTTTGAGCAAAAGCATTGTCTATGGCAGTTTTTCTCATCAAGCGTACACCTCCATCGCCATGTACATGAAGATTCCAAAAGAAGTATAGAAGGGAGAGAATGTTTCATATTCCTTTCTCATAGTATTTGGTTGTCCAACTTATATATATGAGAGAAAATGAAAATTGGATCCAAGGTCTCGCAAATGTATTTTTCTTGGCTTTGAAGAGGAGTTAATGGCTATAGGTTTTGGTGTCGCACTACTCAGAAGAATGTTACTAGCGGGCACAATACTTTTGATGAAAAGGCTATGTTAAAGGTGGAGCATTCGTTTTCTTTCGTTAATGATGATGTTGAGACGACAAATTTGGAATTCTAAACACAAGGTAGATCATTAGACTTCCATACCAGTGAAAATAGTGTCTTTGATGATATGGTGGTTGATGAGGAGAGGATAAAGAATTGGTCTCAGGATGGAACTCAATTTCAAACTTGACCAAACAGAGAATGAAAAGGACCTAGATGACTTTATGATTTTATGGTATTAAGCATTAAATACATTAACTTCAGTGACATATAAGCCTATGCATTAAATATTTTTTGTTATGAGCCCATGGACTATAAATATTCCGTTAGTTCTATCTACAGTCCCAGTAAGTTAGTATTTGTGAAGGAGAAACTCCTATCTCAATTTGGTATGGATAAAACTAAACTGGTGACTATTCCATTAGGCTCTCAATTTAAACTTCCTAGAGATTTATGTCCTACATCGGATAAAGACAAAAGAGATACGGCCAATATTCCTTACTTTAGTGCAGTTGGAAGCCTTATGTATGCCATGGTATGCACAAGGTTTGATTTTGCTCATGAAATTAAGTAGATACATGTCTAATTCAAGCAAGACTATCAGCAAGCAATAAAGTAGATTCAACAATATTTAAGATGCACTTCTAATATTGCCTTGCTATTTGAAGGCAATAACGTAAGTCTAAGGGTTATTGTGATTCAGACTATGGTGAGAATAGAGATTTTACGAAATTTATTTTGGGTTATGTGTTTACACTTCGCATAGGCCCTGTTTCTTGGAGATCCAAGCTACGATCCATTGTGGTTTTATCAACTACATAGACGTAGCTTATTTTTGTTGTGGAAGCAACTAAGAAAGAATTTTATTTGTTGCAACTTTTGGAGGATTTATCAATGATGTGAAAGATGGTGGAATTGTTTTTGGATAGTCAGAGTGTCATTCGTCTTGTTGAAAATCAAGCTTATAGCTTACAGACAAAGAACATTGATGTTAGAAGTTTCTTTCTCATGCCTGAAGAGAGAAATAGAATAAAGCTATTAAGATTCACATAAAAGACAATCTAGTTGTTAGTGATAAAATTCGTTAACATCCAATGATATGTTAATGAAATTTAAATCTGTAAGTGTAGACTTTCGTTTTGCTTTTCCATATATGCAAGTAGATTAAAAAAATTGATGGAAAATAAATGGCATTGACGTCTTCCTTATCACAAAGCCTTTCAGGGTTAGCCCTTCGTTGTCCCCTTTATGGAGTAAATTTAAGGAATTTCAATTGACTTCTCCTTTTATCCATTGGAATGAAAGATGTCTTCTGAATCCCTTTCACCTCTGAAGGGTCTCTTAACAAAACTTAATTATGTGTGTCGAGTCATAATAGGTATAAGCTTGAATCATGTGCAATATGATATTATGCTAGCTAATAGTTGAAATAATTGATTTTCTTACTTTAAATTTGACAATCTCAAACAAAGATGATCGATTCTCCTTTTGGACTAACTATCGCTCAAATAAATAGCAAGTGATAAGAAATGCCAAATTGATTGCTAATTTAGGGTTTGTCACTCTGCAAATATGCTTATGATTTTTGAAATGAAACGGTTGTCATGATTCTAGACTCCTAGGGTCGTGTTTATAGGTGTAGGTTAAACCCCTCTTCGCCTTAGTTTTAATCCTTTCGGGAGTGGAATTGAAGGCCTAATTGAAGCGGCTTCAATATTGTGTGGTTGGGATAGCTTGAAGAGGAGGCGTAAGGACTGGAGTGGAAGTGAGTCCTTCTATGTGTTTTTTGATAAGTAATCACTGTAGAGCTTTTAGATCTTCCGTAAGGAACCTTTTAGATAGTAGACTTAGCAATTGTGACAAGAACAAACTTCTACTAGCTTCTGGTTTCAATGTCGCTAAAAGATGTTTTTTCTTCAGATAAAATCTTCTTTTACATAATGGCGATCCCCATTAGGATCGAGCTACCGAAGTGTAACACCCCGTATTTTCTATGAACATTAAAGTAACGAATTAAAGAATACTTAATTTTTAAAAGGGGAATTGGGTGAAACGGGTTATGCCATTTCGTTCGTCTTGGAATTCTGCTTGAGATAAAGTCCGAGTTTGCATGAATCGAACTTCATATGAAGAAGTTATGGAGTTCAGAAGTTTTAAAGTTTAAACAGTAATTAAATTAATAATAAATCAAATCAGAAAATAGTTCAAATTTCAAAATCTGGCAAGAGCGGCCTGAGCGGAAAATTTCCCGCTCAGGGGTGTCAACCCCCCTAGGGGGAGTCGACATAGGTGTCGACCCCCCTATAGGGGAGTCAACATAGGTGTCGATCCCCCTGTAGGGAGTCGTCCCCTCCCAGATCCAGCTCCTGTGACGAACTTTTACAGCCCTCTGCTGACGTTGCCTTCTTTGATAGGCCAATGACTGATTTCTGAGGTATTAGGGCATATGTGTCATGCTACGGTTGGCTGGATGACACATCTCTTTGGTTTGATGGCTCTGATTTCTCCTAGACTAATCTAAAGACTAGAATTGAACCTAGACTTCTATATAATCATCCCCAAACCTCAACCCTAGAACTCATTCTATGAAGCCGTCATGTTGTTCGTCTACAAGCTAGCCTAGCCTCCATCTTCTCCAAATTAGAAATCAAGTTAGAAAGCTCCAAACCAAATCCAAACTATAGAATCAAACGTCTACATCAAAGGATAGCTTAACAAATTCAAAAATCATATCCCAGAAAATAAGATCTGTTTATTTTCTGTAAGTTCATGTTATCTTCAGATTTACCCATATCTTTCTATTTGAATCTATGATTTTACATGCCTAAGAAGTTATTATATCAATTCAATCATGCATATCCTTGTTGAACATCGAATATGTTATCCTTTTTGGTTCATGATGTTATTCTTATGCATGCGATAATGGTTGTATCAGCTTATTCGAGAATCTATCTTTGTTGGATCTAAATTTCTTGTATTAGGTCAGTTTTTACATGCCTATTTTTATGCCTATTCTTATTTTATGCTCCTTCTTTCTCTTCCCCTATTTCCTTTTTCTTTTATGAACCTGGGTTACCTTCGAACCTTGGCTGAAATCGCGAAATACAAACGATTGGAATATGGGGAATATTTGGGTATAACCTATTTTGGTGAAATTGTTAGGCATAACTTGTAATTGATATTGGGGAATAATCTATTTAGTAATAGTGGAACATAATTTGTAACTTGTGATTTGGGGGCATAATTGTTATTGTCGCGAACTTGAGGTAAACTGAAATATTAAATCTAGATTGGGTGTAAACTGTAAATTGGAATATTAAAACTAGATTGGGCATAACTATTGATTGGGACACCAAGCATAATGTATATTGTGATTTTGGGGCATGACTATTATTGCAAATTTGGGAAGATTAGGTGTAACCTATTTTGAGCAATAACTTTAAATTTAATTTGCAGGGCATAACTTGCATTTGGCTTGGTTGGGCATAACTTGAGAATTGGAACATGACTAGTTTTGTAAAATTTGGGATAATTAGTATATAAAATCTAGACTTGGACATGTAAGGTAAATATGTAAATTGGCTAAAGGTGAACGTGCCTAACCCGAGGTTAGATTGAGTTGTGGTGTAAGACTGCTCGGAACTTCCCGACACATCCAGCAACCGCAACAATATAGATCTAATGTGAGAGGTTAGCACATTAAGCCCAAAACCCGAGGTTAGAATGAGTTTGTGGTAGAAGTCTGCCCGGAACCGCCCGGCACATCCAGCAACCGCAAACAACAGTTCTAATGTGAGGGGTTGAGCCATTAATGAATGAATTAATGCTAATGAACAGACATGCTAAGAATGGTAGGGTTAAGTTAACACAAGAGGGCAACACTTAACCAATATAACATGATTTGTGATAGGGCGACGCTTAACCAAGGTAACATGACAAGTGGAAGGGTTAAGTTAATAGGAAACACTTAACCAAATTCAACATGATGTATGAGTAGGGTTAAGTTAACCAAAATAGCATGATGAATGAGTATAGTTAAGTCAAGGGGAAACACTTAACCAATATAACATGATGAATGAACAAGGTTAAGTTAATAGGAAACACTTAACCAATACAACATGATCAATGGGAAGGGTTAAGTTAATAAGAAACACTTAACCAATATGACGTGTTAGGTGGGTGGGTTAAGTTAACATGGACAAGAAGACAACTTAACCAATATTATATGAACAAAGTGGATAGGGTTAACGCAAGCTTAACTAATAATACATATGGACTTGATAAGGGGAAGGGTTAAGTAAATCTTGGGTAAGTAGGTAATATTAGTATATATAGGCCCACAAACTTAACCGTCAAATAAACATGCGTGAATTAGTGAGAGGGTTAAGTAAAAAATGAATACGCAACACTTAACCAGATAACATGTTAATTAAGCAAATGGGTTGGGTTAAGTTAAATTGAGAACACTTAACCATTAAAACATGTTGATTAGGAAACCCTAGTAATGGGGACCCATTTCAGTAGTAACCCACATAGATGTATCATGGTACCCGGAGCTAGGCAGGGTGGGGCACGATTACTGGGCTGATTATAAGCGGTCAAAATAGCGGTGGGTAGTGTAGCAGTGTAGTTCCGACGGAGTATGGGCATGCACATGCTTCGGAGTGGAAAAGCAGGCACTGGGCATCAGTAGTATACACTATGCATCTTGAATCGTGTCGGGTTGCCATCATGGGAATTGATACACCCCATGATGGGGCCAACACAGGTATCTACATGCAAGCGGGGCCGAATGACACAAATAATGAATGCATACAAGCGGGACCGAATGACATAAGTAATGAATGCATACAAGCGAGGTCAAACAACACAAGTAATACATACATGCGAGTTAGGGAGCCAATCACTAGGTTAGTAAGGGTACGTCTAACATATCCATGGCAATTAGGCAGACTGAGGTGGGATCCTCATAATAGATGTACACCTGAGGGCTACCACAATTGCGGGGATTGGGAAAACATTATCATTTTATACAGATTTCTAGTTGGGACACTAGTTAGGTGGTGCAGAGATATAGAAACCAGAATAACAGGGTAGTAGCGAAGCAGAGAAAAAATAGAAGCGCATTCAGTTTATCTTGCCTTATCATATCTTATGCTAACCTTATCTTGTTATCCCTCTTATCATGGTATTGTCTTATATTCAGTTTATTCATGTCATGTTGCTTTTACCTGTTTACATGCTGGAAGTCACAGGACTTACCAGGCTTTATGTCTGACCCGTTTTCTTTTGTCTTCTTTTCTTCCGTTTCCCCCCCCCCTTTGGTAGTCAGGGAGGGAATAGCTCAGCTCAGTTTGGACCGTTTCTCTTTCCAAACTTGAAGATTCTTTGATGTATTGCTTGGATCCTCTTATCTTTGGTTATGGCTGTGTTTGCACTTTAATTTGGGGACTTATGCTACTTTGCTATGTTTTATGCTTCTTATATACTTGGAAGTTTTTGAATCAAGACAGAAGTTTTATGTAGCACTTTTTAGTATGATTGAGTCAATTGTTGTAAAAGCTTGACTGATCTACGTTACTTATAAAATGACTTTGTTTTCCACTGCTTTATTTGTCTGTCTTGTAATTTATCTGTATCTTTTACCTATAACGCTTCACTGAAGTTAATGCATTCCCTTTGTGAGTGACATTAATGGAGGTGGGGTGTTACACGAAGCATCTCCTTCAAATGAATTGAAGGATGCATTTGATTCGGAGGACATGATTTAACTCATTTTCCTAACGAACTTGAAGATCACTACCTTTCAGCCTAGCCGAAAGGACTTGTCCTTTCTTAGAAAGGTGTACTATGTTCCTTCGTCTACTGTTAGGATATGATATGCAATGACATGTTTATAATTGCTCTGACAGACTCCTATTTCCCCCTTGCTTTATTCCTTATGTTGATTCTGAAAGGTTTATCATTTTTAGTCTTCTTGAAGGCTATATTCTCTTAGGTTTTATTGGCCTTTTTTCATCACCTTTTGCCTTGGAGGATATTTTTGGTTGACATTTAACCCCCTAGTATGCATGAAGCTTTTCTTATTTAGGAAAAAAATCCATACAGCCTCATATATTTGCTAGCAAAATTTAGGGATTACAACAACTTTGTTAGTTTGTTCGTTTCTTAAAGTAAAGGGATCTTGTAATATATGTGAAATTAGGGAGCATGTATTGCCCATGTTTATGTAGTCATATAAGAGGTTAATTCTTCCCAAGTTCGTGATTTAGAAAATGTAACGGGACTAAAGCCTTAATGCAAAAAGTAATAACATATTTTAAGTATTCCCCCCTTAATAAGTAAAAAATGAAATTATGGTGCCTTTCATGCGATGATTATGTGAGATGACATTAATGGGTCTGAAACTGATATTTGGTATTACTAGAAGACCTAAAGCCTACATCTAGGGGTTAAATAGAAGAAAAAAATCCCCTTCCGTAGATAGTAAAAGACACGAAACCACTTTCAAAAGATGGAAGATCTGAAACTCATATTTGGTTATTAAATATTAGAGGACCAGAAATCCACTATTAAATATTAAAAGACCAAAAATCCACTTTTGGAAATAATAGAAGACCCTAAACTATTTTCGGAGGATAGAAGAACCAAAACCTAAATTCAATTATTAAGTACTAAAAGACCAAAAACTCACTTCTGGAAATAATAGAAGTCCTGTGACCAGTTCGGAAGGATAGAAGACCTGAAACTTAGATTTTCGTATTTAGAATAATAGAAGGCCAAAAATCTTCTTTTGGAAATAATAAAAGGATGTAACCACTTTTAGTAGTGGAAGACCTGAAACCCGAATTCGAGTATTCGGGATAATAAAAGGCCAGAAATTCACTTCTGGGGTTTAAAATCGGATGTCCAGTTTTGGTGATGCCCATTTTGAGCTTTTCTTGAAGAGAAGTAGAGCATACTCTTCTTTCGAATAGAGATATGATGCGCTTTAAGTGATCCTTTTGAGCTTTCGTTTGCTTTTGCAGGATGAGGGATAAACAGAGGCAGAGCATATTCATCTTTAGAGTAGAGTTAGGGCGTGCTATATCCAAAGAAAAGGAAGGGCCTGTTTTGAAAAGAACAGAGGCAAAGCGTGCTTCATTTGGAACCTTTTCCAAACCACATATTATGGTTGGAACAAGGGATTACCCATCGCTCATCCATAGGGTGCCTTAAACATGCCATATTTATGACGAGAACAAGGGCTTACGGGTGCATCGGTCAGACCTTATAAGCGGTACCGACGGCTTACCCCTCCTTCCTCTAGGAAGCATATTGATCTGACCATCTTGGTAGGATCAAGGGCTTTAGTAGGTTTGGGCGCGTATCCTCGAGATTTCCCGAGCTTCCCATACTTGACTGCATTAAGATTTTTTTTCAAAATAAAGGAGCATTTCACTTCCAACCATGTAGAATTTCTTCTCAAGTCCTAATTGGAATCCATATTTAATTTACATAACCATGTAGGGTTTCTTCATAAATCATTCGAGTTTGAGTTGGGTTTTCTTACTCAACATCCAAGTAGTGTTTACTTAATTCTCTGATCACAAAGGTTTATTATTCCTGAAGAATTTTTTTAATAATCTGTTGTGAAAAAATACGGTTCAAATGTCCCACATTTTAAGTTCTTGGGACCATGTTACCATTAAGGTGTTTTAGACGATAAGATCCTGGTAGGATTACTGTATACATAATTAGGGGTCCTTCCAATTTAGTCCTAACGATCCATCTATTAGATTTTTATTTTTATCCATTACCCTTCAAAGTACTATGCCTCCTACTCTGAAAGCTCTCGATTTCACTTTAAATTTGTAATACTTTGTCATTCTTCTTTGGCATTCAGCTTT